>VWYK01066298.1:4518-17040 GCA_013399775.1 Semnornis frantzii | reverse complement strand
ACTCTTTCAAAGAGTTCCTTGAACTGAGAGGCCCAGAACTGGACACAATATTCCAGATGCAACCTCGCCAGTGCAGAGTGGAGGGAGGGGAGAACCTCTCTAGAACTACTA
Source organism: Semnornis frantzii (assembly GCA_013399775.1). Lineage (NCBI taxonomy): Eukaryota > Metazoa > Chordata > Aves > Piciformes > Ramphastidae > Semnornis > Semnornis frantzii. The sequence continues at coordinate 16,929 of VWYK01066298.1, read as the reverse complement.
ACCACAGCCTTTCTGATAAACCCCAGAATGGCATTAGTCTTCTTGGCCACAATCACACATTGCTGGCTCATGGTCAGTCTTCCATCCATTCTCTAATGAATTTCAGCAGAAACTTAAATATATTCTTTGGCACATTAACCTTGTGTGTTAAAATGAACAAACAATTTTCCTTATCTTGGTAAATGTAACTGGAGATGCAGATGACTGCATTTGCAGCATTTAGAATGACATCTTCTGGGTGCTATGCATGGTTTATTCAGTTAATTGATTTTACACATTTTTGCTGATTTATGTTTATTTATCAAATTCACAGAAGGCATCTGCTGAACAGCACTTTCACATGCACTGTTTGGAATTCACAAGGGTTTTCAAATTTGAAGAAAAAGTTGAGAGTCATTCATTACACTTTAAAGAATAAAAATACATTTCTAGTCACACACGTTAATCCTTGATCACACCATGTTCAAAATGCAAGCTGTAATTATGTGTCAGTGGCCTAGAAATTAACAATTTGGTTGCTTAAAGTTAGTTATGTTCTATCTCTTTGAAATGTTACCACACAAAATTGGGCAGAAAAAGAAACAAAACATAGTCTTTTAGACATCTTCAGTACTTCTGCTAAAAAAGTGACAAGCGACATTTCCTATTCCCCTTATTAAATTCTTCACACATGGATACGGAAACATTAAGTAATATTTGTTGACAGATAATAGATAGTTTCTTCCCTTTTTGTTGAAGTAGATGGGAAGTCCTCACACAGTTTTTTTGTTCGGTTGGTTTGGTTTTTTTGTTTTGTTTTGTTTGGGTTTTTTTAATGCTAATTCAGCCAAAGGATCAGTAACTTTGAGCAGAATAATATTGTCAAACAACTGGAGACCTCTTGGTCTTGTACAGCCATGGCACAGTATCTTTGTGTTTTCCTAATACACCACAAGTCCATATCTCCCTCTCCACAAACACGTTTGTAAATACAGGGGTTTATGTGGCAAAGAGATTGGCATTTCTAGAAGATGCACTAGGGTGAAAAGTTCCACCTTAGACACACACTGGAAAGGATGTAGAATGAACAGAAATTTAATACAGTAGCGAACAAAGAGGAATAACCAATATATAGTAGAAGATATCCTGCCACAGAGTAATAACACTGTGCAACAGAACACAGAGATTCAACTATGAGGTTTCCTCAAATATTTTTTAATAATAATTTTATTTACTTTATTTAACAGAAACGATGATTCTGTATTTTATTATGTTAAAGCATCTATTTCACAAAGAAATAATTTTTTTCTTCTAAGAGCCTCAATGAAAGTGTCTCCTGCTAGGAAAAGCTTAGTCACCATCTGTTTAGTGGAAAATCCATGACATAGACTGCTTATGAGGAATCTGATTCTTATTTACATTTCTATGTGAGAGATGCTCTACTCAGAAGAGCATTTTATCTGTGTTTTGCTTCCTACTTTATTTCCAAAAGTCTCCTAGCAAAAGGTCATTTGCTTCGGGTCTTTGCAGCATATGTCAGCGGCTTAAGTTTGCCATGGGTGATTTCTGCACACTTCATCTGAAGTGCAAGAAAGGTAGGGAAATTAAAGGAGCATTATAATTAATTAATTGTGAGAGCAATCTGCAAAACTGATTTATGTTCCAGAGATATAGGTGCCAGCTTGTCCTCAGGCTGAATCTGTAGAAAGCAGTCATCATTCATTAACATTTTTCAGAAGTGAGTGACCACCCAGTTGTGCTCTAAAAGCTGGTCTCAGCAAGGAGTTAAGCAAGATACCTTCTATATCTTTCAATGTTTCTTTTGTAACATGAATAGCCCATTCATATTTTTTTTCAAGTGAATTACTCTCAGGCACTTTTGGTACAAGAAGAATTAAGTAAAATCGAGCCAGTTCCTTTCAAGAAAAAAGGCTTTTGGGATTTGAGAGGAAGGAACATTATGAAGCCAAGAATCGTGTGTATTTGATCTCTTAGTCATTTAATTTCTTGAAGGGGAATACTGAAAAATAAAAGGATGTTATTCTCGAGATGGCCAACCTTGATTATATTCAGGATGAGATTGCTCAGCATGTTCCCTAATTGCAAGGAATTCCCCCTTTATGTGGACAGTGCAGAGTAAACAGTAGCCTATGGCTCTTTTGTGCACTTGATGCACTGTGCTGCTGTATCAAAAATTAGCAGAATTTTTACACAGTTTGAAGTAAATGTATGTTACACAAAGGCAGCAGAGCATTATGCATTTTCTACAAGTAAATATATGCTACATAAAGGCAGCAGAGCATTATGCATTTTTCTACATAATTAGTATACACTTAATATTCCTGGTATCTTGATGTGGAAAATGGGACAGCATAGAGTAACGAAAGAATCAAATACTGAAGACAATTTTGTGATGACAGTAGGGCTTATTTCTATAGTCCAGTTATTATCATCTAGAGCTAGTGCTGTCATGGGAGACAAGCAGAAAGATTTTTAATTTCTGTATTTTAGCAACACTGGTGGATGGAATAATAACATTAGGGATTTATTTTGGAAGAATGCAATAACCCCAAGGCCCTTCTAACATCGGTAGGTATAAAACTGTTTTATTACAAAAACTTGAAATGGAAACCAGACATAGAAAATATCCTGTTAATCTAAACTACTAAGTAAATACTACCTATCAGCAGGGCAAATTCTTACCTCTGCATTTATGAATTTCATTAACATGCTCAATGACGAGAAGATAGTCGGCATAAGACAACAACAACAAAAATATACCATAATGAGAAATATTCCTGCTCTGGGTAGACTTCTCTGCACCTCCAACTTTCAGAAAAGTAAAGCATCTAAACCCCTAAATAGGAGAACTGCAACTGGTGATGGTTGACTAACAAGAAAGAGACGAAAAGCATTCATTCATCACTGATAGTCAATGAACGACAGAATGATAACTGGGAAATTTCACTGTGAATTTTCTTTCTGCTATGGAGGCTCTTTCCCATTAAAATGTATTCTTAGATAAATGTTTGAAAACAGGATTTTTGCAAACTTAAAATTTTACTAGATTTGCCCCTTGCTTTTACAGTTTACAGGGAAACAGTTACAGTTAAGGGATTAGAGGGAGGGGGGGTTGAAGCCAACTTGTTCCTGCATAAAAACTGCTAATGTTTTCATGGGAACCCGTCAAAATATAGCACCTGCTTGTCAGAGTGCCAAGAGCGTGTGTTCTCAAGCTTTGAGAAATACAGTCCACATAGGCTAGCTTGCTCCACAGTGAAACAGTGCAACAGCGTTGCAAAATCAGCTAGCAAAAAATCAAGTTTCAAAACCTAGCTGGGAGTTCAGTTACTCATTTTACCATATCTCAATAGATATAGAATTGCTCCGCACTTTTATTTTTAGCTTTATCATGTCTTCTCATCTTACTGGCAGTCCAGGGTCTTGGCATCTCACCCTTGAATTAACAGGGGCTGTACAGGAGAGCTCTCCTTTGTACCAGCTCTGAAGAGAAAACATCACACAGAATGAGGGATGTAGTTTCTTTTGATACCACTCTGTCTCTATGCACTCCTCCTAGGGGCTGCTATAGGCAAAATCTGGCTGGACCTAAGTGATTCCATTATTAGAGCCCTGTTTTGCAATGTCATATTTTTTTTAAATTTGATTTTTAGAAAAGCTACCTTTCTCTGTTTTTATCAAAAAGAAATGATTAACTTAAAGAAGATTATTTTATGTCATTATGGCAACAAATACTTTCTGTTATGAATTACTAGTATTTATCTGAATGCTGTCACATTCCTAATTTCAAGAGACTACACAGAAGGATAAACTAATGAGAACTACCATGGGTCACTGTAATTAGAAACATTTTTCAAAGTGCTGTGCTACGCAATAGCAGCTATAATACCATTCATGATTCATTAAAACTTAAAATATTCAAATGAATACAAATATGCTCTATGTGCAACTTTGCCTGAAAAGCTGTATGCAAGGAAAGATATGAATGTGTTCTAGTCGTGTGATAATTTCCCTTCGATTCAAATGACCTATTTTTTGTCTTTCTTTCTTACGTGATTACTTTTGCAGCACAAATTGCAAAGCTGTGATCAATTTGAATGAAAAATGATTATGACTGGATGTTCCAAGTCAATGTTTCTACAAGATAATAAAATGAAGGTAACAGGGGTTTAGCACACTATAGGAGCATTAAGACTCTGAATACTTGAGGAACATGAGGTTTTTGAGAAGTAATGTGCTGCCTCATTTTCATGCCTGTAATCCAGTCAATTAAATATCATTACTAACTATAAATAATTTACTTTCTAAAAACTCAAAGTACATCTTTATTGAGAGCTGAACTAGTAACATTCCAAATAAATAACCATTATAGCTTCACATTGAAGTGGTTTTTTTATTACCTGGTTTTGATAATTTTTCTTGTTTGTTTAGCTTAATTTACAAAGTCCCTTGTATTCTTTGTTCAAATCAAAGAGTTGTCATCAATGGGATAGTATCAAGTTGGGGGTCTGTAGCCAGATGTGTTCCCCAGAGATCAGTACTGGGTCCACTTTTGTTCAATATTCTTATCAACAACCTGGATGAGGGCATTGAGCATACGCTCAGCAACTTTGCTGATGACACAAAACAGGGTGGTGGCTGACAGCCTGTCAGGTTGTGCTGCCATCCAATGAGACAGGCTGGAGAGCTGGGTGAAGGCAAACTTATGGAGTTCAATAAGGACAAGTGCAGGATCCTGCATCTGGGGAAGGACAACAACAGGCGTCAGCACAGGTTGGGGGCTGCCTTGCTGGAAAGCAGTTCCATTGAGAAAGACCTTGGAGTCCTGGTGGACAGCAAGTTCTGCATGGGACAGCAACGTGCCCTTGTGGCCAGCTGAGCCAAGGGCAGTCTGGAGTGCATCAGGAAAAGTGTGGCCGGCAGGTATAGAGAGGTTCTTCAACCCCCCCTACTCTGCCCTGGTGAGACCACACCTGGAATACTGTGTCCAGCTTTGGGCTCCCCAGTTCAGGAGAGACAAGAACCTGCTGGAGAGAGTCCAGCAGGAAGCCATGAGGATGACTGGGGGACTTGAGCATCTCCCCTACAAAGAGAGACTGCGAGCCCTGGGGGTGTTTAGTCTGGAGAAGACAAGCCTGAGAGGAGATCTCATCGATGTCTATAAATAACTGAGGGGTAGGTGTCAAGTGGATGGGACCAATCTCTCAAATCTCTAATATTTCACCTTGACATGAGAAGAAACTTCTTTACAGTGAGGGTGACAGAGCACTGGAACAGGTTGCCCAGAGAGGTTGTAGAGTCTCCTTCTCTAGAGACTTTCAAAACCCACCTGGATGTGTTCCTGAGCTAACTACCCTAGAGAATTCTGCTTTGGCAGGAGGGATTGGATTTGATGATCTCTGGAGGTCCCTTCCAACCTCTAAAGTTCTGTGATTCTGTGATCATTTAAACTCATTTATTTTTAAAAGGGATAAAAGAAACAAAAATGCATAATTCAAGAACTAAGCTGCGACTGCTAAATACAGCACGAACAGCAATACTGTTGACTTCCAGTGAAATCATACATAAGCAAATAGAAAAAGAAAGGCACACAGAGATCTTTTGCCATGATCCATCCTACACAAATATAATGCAGTTTGAGTTTTGCTTGCCCATAACTGCCTGCACTCAATTCTGCTCATGTTTTGTACTCCCTGACAGATTTTCTGTATTATGAAAATCAACGCTGGGGACAGTTTGTCATGAGAACACAAGAAAAAATTGTGCTGGAATTTATCATTAGGATTTTAATTACTTTTACATCTTTCATAACAGATTAAGGCAGACTATAATTCTCTTGGGGTCACACTACCATATCAATGTAGTAGCTGGATAGCAGGGCACTTTTGGCTCCCCGCATAAGTAGATGAATATTTTCTTCCAATTTTTAATAAGTTGGACTACCTGTACCATATAGTCTTATAACACAGACAATTTGTTTTGAAAATCATCCTTATCATTGTCTGATTCATCCAACAGTTCCATAATTGAAGCTTGGCATCTACTGCAAACATGGCTTGCAGGAAAAGAATTCCAAGTAGAGACATCACTTTATAAATAGGACACGACTGAGACACTTGACTGCTTGGTTAATATATCCATTAGGCTTAAGTGACCAGACAGCTGGACTCTGTAGTGAAAAATACAGTTCTTTGTAAAAAAACTCTTGGTTGAATTCCTGTGGTTTTAAAATTTTTATCTCTCTTACTCGACACACTGCACAAAACTTTAAACGTTTCTTTGCTATAGCGGTGAGACATGCAGAACATTTACAGCAAGGAAAGTCAGGAGCAGTTAGAGGTTTCGAGGAAATGACTACCAAAAGTGACAAGTCAGCTAACCCAAAGCTTTCCAGAACTTCAAATTTTGTTATAATGAGACTGCTTCTAAAGTAGCACAGGTAAGATTTCTCCCTCATCTATATTTAGGACTAAGATTATATTACCAATTTTTTCTTCAAAACCATGGAAAGTTATACTATAATTATGGGTTTCTACAAGATGCTTTAAACTTACTTAAGAGTAAACGAGAAGCCCTAAGGTTGTGCACCAAATTCTCTATCTGTCTGAAGATCACACAATTACAGGGTCTGAATTTAAAAGGAACCTTCCCCAGTTCACAAAGCTTAGCTGCAGAATCAGTTTGCTTTTCTCTATACCATGATCTGGCTACCTACATTTCTTGCACTAAAAATTATTGAAAGCTTAGTTTCCCTCCTCTTTACCTTGAATAGGTATTGTTATTTTTTAGGGCTGAAATGTTTTATGTAATTGATGGTTTTGGAGGTGCTATGAAGATCTGAGCTGATCTCAATGCTGAGCAGAACGGAAAGAGTTACAATAAGTAGTACCCTTAAGAATACCTCTAAATACAATAAACACAGTATTCTTTCATGCTGTCTATTGTCTATTACCTAGGTTGGCTCAACAAATCTTTCTTAACTCATACTGATAGAGTTTTCATTCACTCGGTACCAAAGTTGAAATCTCAGTACACAAAAGCATTAAGGTATAAGAAAAGGAATAATTATTTAGTTTGCAGGCTGAATTATATTTTGGCTCTTTCTGTTCATGAGTTAGCCAGTAAAGACAGCCAATAAAGAAAGAATTTGCTCTTGAAAAAGCAATCTGCTCCCCATGCTGGATGACAGAAACAAATGTCTTCACAAGGGATATACACACTATACTTTCTTTTTCTCGTGAATCTTGCCTGATCCAGACGATTCCTTCAAACCCTGTCTTTTCACCTAACTATCAGTGCAAAAAATATAGAATCATAGAATGGTAAGGGTGGAAGTGACCTCAAGGTCATCTAGTTCCAACCCCCTGCCATAGGCAGGGACACCTCCCACTAGTACAGGTCACTCAAGGCCTCATCCAGCCTGGCCTTGAACACCTCCAGGGAGGGAGCAGCCACAGCCTCCCTGGGCAACCTGTGCCAGTGCCTCACCACCGTCACTTTAAAGAACTTCCTGCTAACATCCAGTTTCAATCTCCTCTCTTCCAGATTAAACCCATTGCCCCTTGTCCTGTCGTGACAGACCTTGTAAATAATCCCTCCCCAGCCTTCCTGTAGGCCCCCCTCATATACTGGAAGGTTACTAAAAGGTCTCCTCGAAGCCTTCTCTTCTCCAGGCTGAAGAGCCCCAACTCTCTCAGCCTGTTCTCATAGGAGAGCTGCTCCATCCCTCTGAGCATCTTTGTGGCCCTCCTCCAGACCCGTTCCAACACTTGAATGTCTGGAGCTGCGGGCTCCAGAACTGCACACAGTTCTCCAGATGGAGTATTTTCCTGTTTGATGTACCTATCTCACTACATCCAAGAGGTAGTGTACTTACGGAGAGAGATGTTTCTTCCAGACAAGAAATTACCTTCTATTTTGTCAAATAATCAGCAGGCCATATAAATCATTGCTAGGCATCAGAAATTTAGCTGATAGTTGTTCCAAAGGCAGTGTTAAGTTTTCACCTATGAGCACATTATACTGTTTGGATAAGCCACTGACCCTCAGAAAGGAAGCAGGAATGGTCACACGTTTTCAGCCTGACGCATTGAAACCCCATGAAGTCTCCATGTGCCCAACTGCAACTTTTCCTACACTGGATTACTTAAGTATGTCTTGGCTATACCACATTATGTCCAGTTATACAGTAGTTACTAGATGGAGGAGTAGAAGTTAGACAAATTGTTAACAATTCTTTTTGTCCAGATTTCAATACTTTTCCTTTACTTGTATAATACTATGATTTTCATTTGAGATGGATTTTGGTGCAAAGTAGCAGTAGACATCCATTCTCATGGAACTTGAATAAGTTTCAGAGAGGTAAAACTCCACCTTATTCCAATGATTTCAGGCTCTAAGCTTTGAAGGTACTTTTCTTACCCAATGTGCATAGGAAAAACCTGTATAGCAGGCATTTAAAAAGTTTTCTATTTTGCTTGAGCATAGCACTACGGTTTAGTGTGTCATTAAATGTAGAAACGCTTTTAGGCATTCTCCTGAATTAGGAGCTACAGCTATTTAGCATGAATCAATTTGATAGCAAAGCAAGGAATAAAATACAGAAGTTACAACTTGTAGACTTCACAATTAAGCTTTCAGAGCATGTGGGGATGAATAGTTCTACTTCATATTTTATTATTCACATTTGTCTAAAGTGTCTTACAGTCCCGTTTAAAATATAAGCAATTTAATCCATTCTCACTGTTCCAAAGTGCCAAATACCTTTACATTAATCTCGAGAATAATGCACCTTTGTTCTTAAATATGATCACAAAAATAACTGCAATTCATATTCATATATATAAGTGATTACTAGAATTATTAAAGTAATAATAGAGGTATATGTTAGACATGGCCTGTGAAACACCATCTCTTTTTCCACCTAAGACATTGATTTGCCATTGAGGGAATAAAATGGGAGGACCTAGAGCAACTCTGGTTCTCTCTTGCAGAGGTACACAGTTTGTTCCAAGAAACAGACCAGCTTCCAAGTTCAGAACCTACTCCAGTAATAGATGTCACCTTTCAGTCACCCATTACAACTTCTGTTCCTAAGCCAGAAATAAGTATGAAAGAGACTGAAAAGGGGTTTAAAAAAACCCCAGCATTGCACACAGCAAGGACATGGACCTAATAGAGTGGGTCAAAAAGAGAGCCAAGAAAATGATCAGGGGGCTGGAGCACCTCTGCTACAAGGACAGGCTGAGGGAGCAGAGGTTGTTTAGCCTGAAGACAAGGCTCTGGGGAGAGCTAATAGCAGCCTTCCAGTAGCTGAAGTGAGCTACAAGAAGGCTGGAGAGAGACTATTTACAAAGGCCTGCAGTGACAGGATGAGGGGCAAAGGTTTCAAAGCAGAGAAGAGTAGATTTAGACTGAATGTTAGGAACAGGTTCTTTACCATAAGGGTGGCGGAACACTGCAACGGGTTGCCCAGGGAAGTGGTTGAGGCCCCTTCCCTGTAGATATTCAAGGTGAGGCTCAACAGGGCTCTGGGCAGCCTGATATAGTTGAGGATGTCCCTGCCAGCTGAGGAGGTCCCTTCCAAACTGGGTGATTCTATGATTCTATTCTATGATTTGACTCTATTCTTTGCAGTATTGGCAAAAAGTCCCAACATGGACAGAAAAAAGTATTCTCAGTTTTTATCTAATCTCCTTTTTATCTATATTTGAAAGGCAGATGAAATAGTAAACTGCACAGCCTACATTTTAGAACTCTCAAGCATTGACCTACTTTCTCGTTCTCTTAAGTTGTAGAGCACTGTTCAGTCACTACTTATTGATATTGACTAGAAAGTTATTTTGATGAAAAACTTGTTATTTTTATTTCTCTTTCAGCAGTCTTCCTTCTAAATGCTGACCTTAAAACTAACCTTATAGGGATGCAAACACTCTCACCAATAAAGACTATTAAAGTCTCCAATGGAAGCCTGACTTGAGACAGCAGGTAGTCAATACTCTATGACAGCATATGCTGGCAAGGAACATATTTGTACAGTCCATCTATCTTTATAGCATTTAGAAATATAGTTATGTAAAGTCTTTCAATTGAAAAGGTTTTCTGAGAAATTCAGAAATTCAGAGCTACTTTTTTTTGTTTTTTGTTTGGTTGGGGTTTTTTTGTTTGTGTGTTTGGGGTTTTTTTAGAGAATTTTAAATGGGATCTCAGAAATGAGAGTCAGTAGCAGTCAGCAACTTCGGGGTTGTTTTTTTTTAGCTTCCTTGTACACTGATAACAGAAGGACACTGTCAAACCTGAATATATCTAGGTGAAGCTCAAAATTTTAGTTCCATCTGTGCATTTCTCCCTTCATACTGCAGAGTTCTGACACCATCAGACTAAAAATAAGCATAAAAAACATTTTATGAAATAGAACTTGCCTAATCTGAAGCCATCTACTTCAATTTTCATAAATCTTAATGATTGCACATTAGCACATACTGTCTTCCTTTAATCACTATTTTGTGTGATATTAAATTTGCAGTAAGTAAATGCATTTTGGTTCTTCTGAGTTGAAGATAGGACATTCTCTAATGTAAGTAAAATTGCTTAATATCTGTCTTGAAATCATATGTTTTAGACAACTTTCTCCATGGGAAAAGAAAAAAAAAAAAAAAAAAGGGCAAACCAAATTACTTTAATATCAGTTCCAACCCTGATAATAGGTTCTTAATTTACAGTGTAATGCTTTCTGTTCCAGAATTTTAATCTCAAACAAATGATGCTATAAAATATTTTGTTCCTCCTTTTAATGCTGTAATCATTCAGTTCATGTATAACTCTCATTATTCTGCTTTCAGAGGTAAATTGTCAGTGAATTCAGTCACTTGTGACATGTAATGTCACAGTGTAGTCTAATGAAGTAACTGAAATACAGATTAGGAGAAAAATCTCATGGTGAATAATTGTTATTATAAAACTTCACTGTGCAATGCCGATTTATAATAAATGTAAAGCCAGTAAGAAAAACTTGGGGTTTTACCTTTCTGGAATTTTCTGTAAGCAGTATTATGAGAAGTGAAGGAGCAAAATGGAAAGTTATTGTCATATTACATCAAACTGCTGTAGAAATCTACAAAGAAACAGCTGTTTGACCCTTCTTTTAGAAACTCTGTAAGGTTAGTCTATCGAATCAAGTACACATCATCATCTTATCTCCCAATTTTTACTGCTGCATCGCAGATTCCATGTGTTCTCTGCAGGACCGTGATAATTACTTAGAGATAGCAAGCAGAGGTTGTTTGCAGAATTCAGAATAGTAGCATTTCCTTCTAAAAAAGCATTTCTCTTTTTCTTGTGGAATACAGTATAGAAAACAGGCAAGATCACCTACACGAGTGACACATACTGGCCAGGCTGCCCATCCAAGATGTCTACTAGTGTCCTGCTCAGAACAAAGATGATACTGAACTATATTTTGTTGTTTATTCATCATATTATTTATTGCTACTAAAATCAGTCTTCTAATTTTGTTTGTCAAATGTTTTCCCCCACTGAAGTTTCAGACTTCTATTTTTGTTACAAACACATTTCCCTGGTGAACTGGAAAATGTTAGACTCTTGCATGCAGAAGTCATTAAGAGGCAGCATGAGTTGAGCTACTGTGGGTACATGGTAACAGCATTGCATATTAGCACACTACTACGTTCACTCAGTGACCCAAGCAAGCACCACAGCACCTGGAAAGCACCACTGTTGCCAAAAAGGATGCTGTTGCTACTACCTAATCTTGCTACTTCATTAAATATTTGTTTGAGGAACTTATTTCATTCCAACATGATAATAGGCATTTCTAGATTAGTGATTAAGCCTATTTATCTTGCAATGAAGTGAACAAGAAATGTTAACTACTCCCTGAAATGCCTGAAAGAATTCAAGTAAAACAGTCACTTTTCAAAAATGTAGCTGATTACATAAGGCGACGTTAGACCTGCAGAAAAAAACCCACACCAATAGAAAGTTCTGTAAACCCTAAGCAGATTTGAATTTTAAGCTGATCTAAAACTTTTAGTAGTATTTGAAACACTTTTCTTTGGAGAATGTAAATCTAGTTGGACATTTTCCACTATTTCTATAGAGTCTGCGGTTCACCAAAAAAAGTAGAAAAAACTGCCTATGGAATATACTAAGTCCCCCAAAACTCTATTTCCACGTTGTTTGAATTCCACTGAGGTAATAGGAAAGCTTTTCAAAATAGTCTCAAAGTATCAGCAAAAGTTTCTTTTCTGTCTTAAATATCTCCTGAGAATTCCAAACCTTTGCCTCTCTGCCTCATCTTGCCCTTCTCAATCTTTCTCACGAAAGCCTCTTGCACTCACCACTTGGGAATAAGTATCACACGACTCTCAATTTTGTCTTTTTTTCTCTTTT
>VWYK01066295.1:33086-46873 GCA_013399775.1 Semnornis frantzii | reverse complement strand
CCACTGGGTGGTAAAAATTTTTTTTAAGGAAAACACAAGGTCCCAGAGGCTGGGAAAAAAAAAAAAAAAAAAAAGCTGCTGCTGGTGGAAGGAGGTAGCAGAAGTGGTGTTGGAAACTTGTGTTCCAAACTCTTTCTATGATGGGGAGTGCAGAGGCTCAGGCGGCACTCTGACTCAAGCAAGCTTTTCCCCCTCCATGACCTCAAAATTCATGGCAGTTTGTGAAGGTAGAAAATAAAATAACTTGTGAACATGGGAGGAAGATTTTGCAGCCCTTACAAAAGAAGGTGAGATTCTGTCTCACAATCTAATTTCAGCCCTGGCATCACTTCTATTAAGGTCAGTGTTGCTCTGGGAGGGATTTTTTTTTTTTTTTTTTTAGTAAGCAGATTGATGTAGCAATAAATTGCACTAAATTTCATCCCCTTTCCAAGTTACTTCCAGGATGGTGACATCGGCTGACGGGGAAAGTCACTTTTCACATCTGTATTTCACAAACATATTCAGCATCATAAGCAAATTCTGGGAAAAAAGATTTTTCCATGTCTGTATTCCAAGTGATATTCATGTGTGTAGCTCTCTGGTACCACCTCTGTAGCCCCTTCCTGGATGGCCAGGAGTGTTGTGAGTGTGGCAACCCAAAGCCCATGTCTGCCACAGAGTACCTTGCCCAAACACTGGGTACCTGATAATATCTCCTGACCATTACCATATGCAGCAAAGCCTAGCATCGACCTGGGAGAAAAGGCATCCAATGTCTGAAAAAAATAATGAACCTTCAAAACTCATGAGACAAATCCCACAAATTTACAGAAGTGGCTTTGCTGCTCCTGCTTTCTGTTTTGATGCATGAGAAAGATTTTGTACACATTCTGTGATCTGAGTGATATGGATCGGGCAGGACATGGTTAGTATTTAGCATCAGATTTAGATTTGTGCTGTATTCCCTTGCTACAGCAACAAGAAGTCTTTTAGAGGCATTATATAAATGAAGAGGATGAACAAAACTGTGAGAGCATAACTTGCCAATTGTTAGATGTACTCATTTTTAAATTTCTCTTTAATAAATTACACATTGGATGTGCAATTTCTGCATAACTTTGTCTTTCCTCATTTGTTTAGAGTCAGACTCACTCTTTGGATAGCAACTGCTGTTCTATCAGAGTGCTTCTTGCAAACCCCTGGATGCAGAAGCTGCCAAGATAATCCATTAATTTCTGTTGTCTGTTTGTTGGGTTTTTACCCAGGGAAAGTTTTACAGAAATAAGCACAACTTGAATTTAAGTGAAGTATATTTTGCTGGGCTGTGCTCTGCTTGGGCATACAGGGCTCTAAGCAATTGAGAGTGTTCTTTCTGAAAGTGTTTTAATAGTAAGAGAGGAATAAGTATTTGGACAAGTGGTGGAAAACTAAAGCCTTTCTTTCTATACTGTGAAGATTTTGAATAGTACTTGTCAATAAGGCAACTCCTATTGTAATTGTACCGGAGACATGGGCCTCCACCCCAAAAAAGCTGTCTCAGAGATACTAACCTCATTAAAATATGAATGAAAAGGCACCCATCATTGTAATGGGAGAAAACCATTTACTCGGCAACAAACTTTATCTGCTATCTTCTGCAAAAAAATATCAATATGATAGCCAGCAGATTTTTCATTATGCTTGATGAGGTGGTTGATGAACACAATATATATATATTTTTTTTTCCTTTTTGTAAATAAGTCACAAAATCTGATCCTTTCCTCCCTCCTACTTTTTCTACTGAGTATTTCAAAATTGGAACCACCTTAAAATAATTTGGAATCATTAAAAAGAACAACAGAAAAAAAAACACTAAAAGAGGAGAAGTAAAAAAAAAATAAAAAATTAAAGGGCTTTGTTTCTTTGGAGTTTTTTTTTTTAATGTTAATGGGAACTTTTTGCCTTTTTATTGTTTTTAAATATTTTTTTTTTGTTATTTGCAGAATACCTCATCCAATTTGAAAACAAAACAAGAGAATTCATTACAGACTGCTGTGACGACACCTTAATAACAGTCAATTACAGCATGCTCAACTGCCTGTTCATTACTATGTCTCTGTTAATCTAGCCCTAAATTTCTTGCTTGATAGATACCACAATCGGCCAAGAATACAATTGCATTACAAAGTGCAATGAAAAAAAAAAATATACAAAATGTAACTGCAGGAAGTAGGCAGTTTCAAAATAACCCAGCTGTCAATCAAGAATTTGTCAAAACAATTAGATGTACCTGGTAATTTATTTTTGTTTTAGCAACATATAGACAATCTTGGAACTGATAATATGTGAAGCTTTAGGTTGAAACAGGAATTGTTTCAAAGACTTGGAAATAACTCTTTTAAAATGTTTCATGTAGATTAATCATGATCTTTTCATCCACAAAAGTGTTCAAATCATTTTTGATATTAGTTAAAAGTCAATATTTAGAAGTGAAAATTCAAACCTCCTTTGCTCTAGGCTAAAACAGGAGCAACATGAATGCTGAGCTGCTCTAAAGGCTGATGGGATATATAATTAGCTATTATGTTAATTGAATCCACTGTGAGTTTGTTGTATGAGATTTCTTCATATAATATGCAAATAGCTTCGAAGGTTTAGTTTTATTAGACAATATAATTAGAAATCTTCTAAAGGAGTGAATTCTAATGAGGCATAACAAAGCTTTGTAAAATATCTGTTTGCTGGGCGAGCAGACCACCTGGGCTTAATCAATACTGGGAACTTTACTGTGCCACGGTATATTTTTAGGGAAGTTTAAGAATTTACCTTTCTAGTTCCATCTGCCACAATTTTATCTTAGAAGAAGGAGAGTTCATTTTAGTGAGGAAGGAGGTGGAATTCTGGTAGTAAGAAAGGAAGCGAAAGTCTTGCAAACTGAGGGGAGGAAATAACTTCAAAAATGAACCATTTGAATTCTGCTTATTTAAAAGAGGAAAGAAAAAAAGAAAAAGAAGCCCCCAACCTTCTCCCAGCTGTAGCGTCAGTTATGTGCATCTCGAGACGCTTCGAGTGAAATGTTACATGAGCAAAGTTAGCCATTATTCCTGCCATTAAATGCTTGCTTCAAGCAGATGTACATACTTTAGCTTCTGTAGTGTAACTAATCAGCGTAACTACACTTTTAGTAAGATAGCCCAACATGTTAATATGTGGAATTAAGCACTCTCTTCTAAAGGAAGAAATTCGCACCAGGGTATTCTGGAGCTGGTCCTGGATTCCACCCTCACATTCCACTTGCTTTAAGACCACCACCAAAGACAAAGCTTAATCTATTTTAGCTAATGCCAGAATGCCAAAAATGTGTAATCTCTTGTCTAATTTGCCTTGTTCGCACTTCAGACTGTGCCAAAGCTGAGCTATTCAGTCTTAAAATTAATTGAAAATAATAAAGGCAGGATACTCTGTGCTAGTGCAACATCCAAAGAAGACTATTTTTTTCCCCTCATTGACAATGATCTGCAGCAGGGCATTAAGACAGACCGAGAAGCCTTGATTAAAGCAGTAGATTTAACCAAACCCACCCCCCACACACATTATCACGGCAAGTACCTCGCCAGTCCCAGTGGGGAGGAGAGGCAGAAGATGACCCAAACTACAGGCAGGCGAGTTATCTGTGCTGCCAGGCTGCAGCCACCTAGAAAATGTTTAATTTCTTTGTGCCATACCTGAATATTTCCACCCCTACACTTCACAGGGACGCTCTCTGCCATGCCAAAAACCTGACAAACCTTTACTTAACAAAAGCAATAGTGATATATTATAAATTTATCATGCCTCATGTAGTACATTATAAACCCGTTATGCCTAGATCTGGGTGAAGACCTAACTGCTACCAGTAGCTGTCTGTCAACACTTCTGTGATCCATACACTTAAAACCTGCTGCAGCAAGTGCTCGTTCCTCTGAATAATGAGGATCCCAGCACGGCAGAAAAGGATAACACTGCAGACACTACTTTCAACTGGGGGAAAAAAAAAAACAACAAACCAACCAAAACTACCGGGCTTGTTTTCTCAAGTTCTGCTCTAAGCTGTTCAGCAGTTGTTTGTGATCTCTCAGAAACTGACTTGCTCCCCACCACCTCTTGAGGAAACAGTCAGTCAAAGGCAACCTTTCTCCCCAGATGTGAACTTTATTCACACTCCATTTAAAAAATTTCTTCCTTAGATTCAAAGTACCTGGAGAAGATAGCCTGGAGCAGCCTTCAGAAATCAGGACCATGCCTTGGAGAATAAGCATCAGAAGAGGATGTTACCTGTTTGTCTTGCTTGCTAGCCTCCCCTTAGCCCCCTAAGGGAACAAAACCAGGCAGATTCTGCCTAATGTTAATTAAATCACTCCATTAATTATAAGTAAGGTGCTGTAGCAACAAGCAAACAAAGGATGCTATTTCTCCCTTGGTCTGTAGGATGGACTCAGATGTTCTCAAACACTGGAAAGATAAACTCAGGAAGCAAAAAGGGGCTGAAGAGGAACCCATGTGCTTTGATCATCCTTTCCCACCTCTTCCCTAGGCGAAATGAGCGCTTGTAACGAAGGACTGCCTGCGAGGGGGATGCAGGATGCTGTTAGGAAAGGCTGACTAGGCAGAGAAATGGGAATGATTAACGTCTGTGACTGAGTCCCCAGCGAAGGAGAGAAAATATGAAAAAAAGTTTGATAGTCTTCTATGCTGGAGAAGCTTTAAATGATCAGCCCCATGGGCCACATCTGGGCTAACGAACTCAACAGGCACCACTGCAAGCACTGAAATGCAACTACCTCTGCTGTTGCGCTTGGGCTTAGGCCAAATTCTTCGTGGGGACAGCTGAGGATGTCTGCAGGGTGAAGGGCTGAGGAGGTCAGGCTGGAGGTGAACACTCCATCTTAGAGTGCATGGATGGATGCCATCCTTCATCAAGAGGCCTCAGTGCTGGAGAGCACAATGCACAGTTTCATTTATGGAAAGTGAGCTCAGATGAAGTGCTGGCCTGCTGGGCTTCCCATGAGATCCAGATCTGAGATTAGTCACAGTGCATCTCCAGAGCTATCGTCTCTCCGCTGAGGGCGATGCTCCTCACTGATGCTGCTTGTGCCATGTCCTCCCTGGGCATGACACTCTGCACATCCTGCACTTCTTTTGCCATC
Source organism: Semnornis frantzii (assembly GCA_013399775.1). Taxonomy (NCBI): domain Eukaryota; kingdom Metazoa; phylum Chordata; class Aves; order Piciformes; family Ramphastidae; genus Semnornis; species Semnornis frantzii. Next base: position 41,726 of record VWYK01066295.1, on the reverse strand, counting down.
CCTGTGAGCAGGTGAGATGAAAGGGTTGCTATTCCCCAGAGTTAAAAACAAAACAGGAGGCTCTTCTCATTGCTCTATTAAAATCATAATTTTAAAGCAGCAACATGTCTGTCAGGGGACAGGCTGTGACTGCAGTGCAGGAAATAACACTGATAAAGGGAAACCCCGCTGGAAATTTTTAACTAGTTTTATACATGAAGTAGATAAAATCTTCTAATCTGTGGACATTTTTATGCCTCACAGATTTCCTTGCTAAAAGCTCAGAATCTCTCAAATTCCTCTGTCCTCCTCTGCAAGCATTCCCTGATCAGAGGTCTGCAGGCTCCCTCCAAGCTCCTCTGGGAACTCCAGCACATCCTCTGTACCACCAAACCTGCACCAGGAGTATCGTATGAGCCTCCACCCACTGCTGCTGTTTCCAGGCTTTCAGGCCACATAAAAGGTGGCGGGTTTCAGCTACTTGATTGCAGCCTTCTAAGACCACCTATAGACTTAAGCCTGTTAAATTAACCTTAATACCTTCATTACTCCTCTGCTGGATGGTAACCATCTGGCCATTACTTCGTGTCACAGTTAACCTAGGCTCCTGCTTAGGTTTCAGATGAAATCTCTGGGTTTTGCCCATGCTGCCACAGCACTGACCAAGGCTGGGACAGATTTAAGCTGGGCTATGTCACCCCAGCATCAGTAAAGTCATGGATCAGTGAAACCCATCCCAACCTAGGCCAGAGCCAAATCAGCTTTATAGTGAGGACAGTAGCACATGGTTTACCCTGTTGCTGTCCTCTGATGCCCACATGCCTCCCTCCATGAGTACAAGGGACTGGAAACACAGCTCTCCACATAAATGATGTACATACTTCTACCTTAGCTTTTTGTTTTACTTGGGCGTGTAGTTAAATCAGTTTAATTTTCACTCAACACAACCTCTAGCATGATATTAGTAGCATAAATTCCTTAGCTAGAGCTGTGATAGCTTTCCATTTTTCCCTAGGGGTCAGATTTTGTGTCCTTTCTGTCTATCTCCACTTACTCCACAAGTGTCTGAAGCTACTTTAGTGTCCCTGACCCTCAGCACAGGGCTATGTTTTGTGGCCTCGTTTACTCAACCATCCTTTACAACAGGGTCATTTCTGTCCTCAAGGCCCCCTGTACACATCCCAACTCACACAAAAAGTGATGCTATGCATCACATAGTCCTCGTGGACAGCAGCTTGAGGTGACATTGCCTGCCATCAGTCAACAGCAAGAGATTTTTTTTTCCTTTTCTATTTCTGCACAGAAGGTAATACACCCTTCCTCTGACTGAGAGAACTTTCCACCTTTGCTAAGCCACCCCAGCTCATTGACACAAAGACTTTTGAGAAGAGAACCATAAGCTAGCAGACAAAAATGAAGGCTTTACTAAGAAAAAAGAGTTTTGGCTGGGCTGCTGTGTGATTTTATCACCTGATTTCTGTTTCATTTCCTAATAAAACTTTTGGTTGCATGCTGCATTGGTTTTTGAATGTCCAGTAAAAGGGAACTGAGCAGGAGTTTTAGTTCAAATATATTGTTGGGTCACAAAGTGATGTAAAGCTGTGGCAAATTGTCCATTTGAAGTGCATTTTAAAACATTGCACAGCATTGCACTTAAAGTAACAACAATCAAAACATCGATCCTTTGAATTTAGTGGGACATAAACATACATCTCTATGATTAACTATACGCAATTTAAACATCTATCTATATGCTTAGACATATTTTTCATGCATGTATCTAAGTGCACTGGATCCAGAAGACAGAGAAGAGCCTCACTCCAGTTTCTCAGCACAAAATTGCTGTGAGTGTGCCTGAAAAAGGGTGTCCAATTGTAGTTTAAGGCTACCTGAATGATGGATCAGGAGCAGGTGTGATCAAGGTGAGCTCTGCACAGAGAAAAGCAATTGGCTGCCCAAGAGATTTGCCTGTTTTACAATAGATTTTCTATGGCAGTGCACAGTCCCAGCCCATGTCTTATAAACCCTGCTCAAAAGCAGAGAGAGCAGAGTGCTTATCCCAGCTTCAGGGCTCTGCTCCTCCCTCCTGCTAGGGGTAGCTGTAATTCGAAAGCTGGGATGCTTGGGACATGGAAAGGAAGCACAGAAGCAACTGGTCTCCCTCTGCTACTTGACAAGCTCTGAGGAGCATTGCTGGCATCCCAGAGGCCACAAGAAAGGCAGGTACTGCTTTTTCCTTCAGTTAGTCTAAACAAACCCAATGGCATTTAGCCTTTGCAAAAAGTATTCCAGGAATGTTGAAGTTTTGGTGGGTTTCTGCTTTTTTATTTCTCAAAACAAACAAACAAACCATTGCAAACATTTAGAGCTACCTTCCAACACATCTACCCAGGTACCTGCCCAGGGAAAGCCATCTGAAATTCATAACCTCACCTATGAGCAATCTAAGCTAAGCTTCCCTGCCCTAAAAATTGACTCTGAGTAACTTAGCAGAGGTGAAAAGAGACCCAGTTGATAAATAAACATCACCAACTAATTCTGTGCAGACTTATCAGCTATCACTTAGCAGAGGCAAAGGGGATTATCACCCCAGCTGGCAGGAGTGGCAGCCTCTCCACTGCACTTACAGGTACCAAAGGTCAGCTTCTTCCAGCTTGCTGGCTCTGCCCATGTTTCTCCAGGGAGTTAACCCTCATTCTGCAGAAAACTAAGAGCTGATTCTACTTAAGCTCCGAGAAATGTTTATACACACAGGGAAATTAACAGTAAGAATTACTTTCTGCTTTTATCTTAAGGGGATGGTTGTCCCTGAAGTATCCCTTGTGTACAATTGGTAGGACAAAACTCAAGTCTGCCTGCCTTTCTCTTCAGCACATGAAGGTACTCAATACAACTGGCTGTGATTTTAGTTAAAAGAAAAAAACTGAGAGCAGTTGTTTTCTTGATTTAAGTCTAGTTTTCTGCATTCAAGCCTTTCTAATTTCTAACAGTTTCTAGAATGATTCTAGGGATGGTAGATCCAAATGTTCCAGGCACACGTATATTGTTATGAGCCATTTGTGTTAAGGATAGATTTGATAACAGATGAGATACAGCTGTGTAACTTTTCCAGGTCTCTGTAAGCATGCATGAGTGTTTCTCTGCAGCAGAAGTGCATAAAAATCCACAAATACTGAAGCAATCGTTTTTCAAAGCAAATGCACATTGATGGGGATGACTACATGCACAAACCCAGGGCACAAACCCAGGCATACCTGCATGCCATGGGCATAAATCTGTGTGGAACCCCAGGCACCCAACCTCCAAATATCTGTCTGCCACCGATTCCCCACCCCACAGTCACAGGCTCCATGCAGTATTCAAGAGCTGATTATGAGAGCATTACCCCACCTAGCACTGCTGAGGAACGGCTCCCACGCTGAAGGGAGTCACAAATAATTAAATGTTTCAAAACACAATGGATATGACATGCTTTCAAAATAGCATCTATAGAATCGCTTCCACTAGGGCGAGGAGCTCTCAGGAGGGAAAGGCCTTTCACTCACTTCAGTTGATTACCTGTATAAAAGGGCTTAATTTCTCCAGAGCGTTTCTTTTCCATATCACCTCTTTTTACCAAAGCCATTGCAGCAGGAGTGGCAGATACTCATACAACCCATGATATCATGTTTCCCTAGACAGTGCAATGAGGGCATGCATCCTGGATAGATTCAATTTGCAACATGACCAAAAAAACCAAACCAAAACAAAACAAAAAAATCCAAAAAACCCAGAAAGAAGGAAAAAAAACCAAACCAAAAAACAAAAAAAGGGAAAAAAATTAAATAGCAAAACAGTTGGTATTCCTGGCCTTGTAGTTCACTAGGGAAACACCCACATTATTAATCAAAAATCTGACCATGAATTCAGACTTCAGCTCAGGATTTTTCAGTGAGGTCTAGGAACTTTTTCCTGGAAATCACCATTTTCATCCCAGTTCTGCTACCCTAGACCTATTGAGAGACGTCCTTCTTTTGCCATTTGACAAGCAAAAGTTTCCTGAAAGATTTTGGCATCCCCTAGCTGACAGCCAGCCTAGGTCCTGGCCTCCTTCCACAACTGTTTGGAAAGAAGGGGTTGTCCAACCCCTTTGGACGCAGTCCCCATGAGTCACTTACAGGCTGAAATCTCCCATTTCTTTGGTGGGTTCTTGCAGTTGTGTCTGGTAGGGCCATGTTCAAATGCATTTTGCTGTCAGTGTTGGGGAAGAGTTGTTGGGGAATGCAACTGCAATTGCCCATTAAGAACATCTTGGCTGAGTGAAAATAACTTCCTTTAAAACTACCTCCAAAGAAATTAAAATACGTCAAGGGGGGGAGGAAAAAAAGCACATATAAGGCTACATAATCTGAACAGATACCTAAAAACATGAGGCAGGGCTCATGTTTAGTTCAACTAAACTGAAACCAGTTTTGAATATCTCTGGTGAGCAGCTATCAACTTCCAATGATCAATGATTCAAGTCCCTCTGTCCCTGACACCCTATGGCTATTTCAGGGTCCGTGTCCCAGGGACAGCATTGGAACTCTTAATTTTGTCTGATGGGAGCCAGATCAGGTCACTGAATACTACTACTTTTATTACTTTAACAGATTTTAGTTCTTCAGTAGTGCTTATTTATATCTGGACTTCCTGGGGGTTTTATGCTCTTTTTAAGGATAATTACAACCCATTAGGAAAAATGCCTGTAAATTCTAGAAATACATCCTCAACTGATCCTTCATTTTATACAGAAGTTTTCTCTGGGATTTTCTCTCCTAAAAAAAAAAAAAAAAAAAAAAAAAATTTTAAAATAAATATTAAGGGGGNAAAAAAGAATATTTTAAAATACATATGTAAGGGAGCGAGGTTAAGAAATGTAAGAGTTTTGGGTAGGCATGCATTGCTGAAGTGTTCATGCATTTGTGGGCTTCCCCAAGGACTTTATGGGATGTAAACACTTCTACAATCTTGAGTCAAATCAGGATAAGGCATATGTAGTTTCTAGAGAAATTTGTTGGAGATAAAAGCAGCCAGTCTAGACTTCCTTGTCACCAAGACTTCATTTAGGAAGGAAGCTTGGATCACTGTTGGCTGTTAAAAATAGGATGGTAATATCCTTGTGTGCACAAGATGCATGTGGCTGGTGTCAGTAAGGATGCAACTGGGTGAGAGCACACACAGGGGTTAAATCCTGTGAGTGTGAATTTGACATTTACCGAGTGCTGATGTTGTCCCTGGAAGGCTGGATCTGTCCACCTGGCAACATTGCCCTCCCTTGGAAATTGCAGTTCCTATTGGTAGGACATTTGTCCTCATCACTTTTTTGGTCCCTCTTCAGGAAATGGAAAAACTCAAATCGCTGAATAACTAAACAACTTAAAGCTCAGATAGTGGTGGAGATAAGAACAAAAGAATAATAATTAAGCATTAAAAATCCTATGTGAAAATGACTTCATCCTCAAGTGGGTATGAAACTAATATACGTGTGGGACATTTGAAGAGCACCAAAGGCTCATGAGATACTGTGTAGAAATTTAGACCACAGCTAATTTTATCTTCTCTGATGGAATAGTTTTTCCTATTAACCTCCAGTTTCCAAATTTTCAGGGCACACTCTGATTTCTCCTATTTTTTTTTTTTTTAAAACAACAACCTATTTTTATTATGAAAATTATCTGGATTAGAAACATCTTTGGGCAAAAGCTAATTTTCTGTAGCGTCTTCATGCAGAGTCATGTCGAGTTGCTTACTCCATAATTACTACTATTGGTACTACTGAGGTGCCAGCACTAAGAAGTAGTCACTTTTTAGTGCATCCTTAATGTGTCTTGCTTCAGGACTTGCAAACACTACAGAATGGGATTATTCCAGAAAAATCAGTTTGCTTTGTAAAAAGCCACAAAATTCAGTTCTTGTGAAGGTTTGTGTTTAACTTCCACACAACAAACTCTTGGAAATATCTGTGAGTGCAGAACCATCTGCTTCCTTCTCCAAAAAGCCAGCGGCAGTTTTCCACACAGGAGACAACATGGTCCAGTAGATGGTAGCACCAAGCTCCAGGTTCCAGCTCCACCATTGACCATGTGAGTCACAGAGTCAGCTGTGCCTCAGTTTGCCCACCAGAACATACAGAAGCAGCAACTTTGCTTCCATATACATGTCAGGGGCTGATCTGGGCTTGGATGGTGATTTTTATTGTCATTGCTTGGAAAGAACTTGAGAAGCAGACTGTGAAGATGCTCCATGTCTATATCCCACCAGCATGTTTAAGGTGCTTTAAGGACTCTGAGATCTTCAGCTTCTCCTCCTTGTGAGAAAGTGCACACCAGTAAAATGTATGTCTCTCAGAGTGGGAGATTAGACCTGTTCGCACCCCAGGGGATAATGGAAGTGGCAAGAACATCTAAGAAGAGCTTTAGATGTACAGCTTATGCTCCTTACATTGCCAATCTGCCTCGTGCTGAGAGCTGCCTGGGAATGGATTTCCCACTGGATTAATTAATTCTAATTATGACCTTCCATCATCTACCCATAAATTGGCTTGGTGTGGACGTAGGTGAGATTTCAAATACAGGCTGCACATTAAATATACATATATATTTATGTATATCTGTGTATATACACAAGCAATTCTCTATCTGGGTCTGCACAGCAACTATTCTGGATGCTGTGTGCACACAACACCAAAGCATATTCCTCTCTCCATTGAATAATGAAACCAGGCTGACAGATAGGTAGAAATTGGTATTTTGTGAGTGACCTGTATCTTCAGCAGCATATGCTGGGTTTTGGAAAGAATTCTTTTTTCTTGTGTTTGTTTGTTTGGGTTTTTGGTTTGGTTTGGTTTTCAGAAAAGTCACACAGCCTCTGCTTTCCTTCAACTACAGTCAGTGTGAATTTTGTCTCCGGCTTAATTTTCAACTCTCAGCTCTACGCTTCTTTGCTTCCAGTGTGCTCCAGGATCTCAGCAGCATCTCTCAGGGATGCAGTAACACCTTCGAGGCTGTCCTCAGGGTTGTTGTAGAACACTACTAAAAGCACCCACAGCCTCCACTTCCGTAACACTGCAGAGTATGAAACTTAGGGATATTTATTGGATACTGACATATAAATTAATAGTAAGAATGGTGTTTAAAATAATGCACTGGACAGGGCCTGAGGGGTGCCTAGCCAAGAAAATGACTGTAAATCCTCCATCTGCTACTCACCCTGTTGTGTGTGGAATGTGCATTGTATCTTCCATTAATAACCCAGCTTCTCAAATTGGATGGGGGGGGACACAAGGCTGCCCAGATTTTGCTGTGACTTGCCCTTGGCAGCACTGAGCAGGCTACATTCTTCCTGCCAAAACACATTGAGGTCTCCTGGTCCCAGCAGGGAGCTCAGTCACTGCCATCTCTCTTGGGTGACATGTCCAGCATTATCAGAACCTAGCCTTGGCCCAGTGTTTTCTTCTTTCCAGTAAATGTTTTACAGGAAATTATTTTTTTATACAATATTTTGATCAGAAAAAGAATAATGAAAAATATTACAGAAAAAGCAAGAAATAATTCTCCTTTTCCTGATACTCTGCTGCAAATCTTCTGGCACAACAGTTGCATCATCTCAGCTACTGTTTGTAATCCATATGTATGGAGCCAAATGTATTACAGTCTGGATTAAGGCAACCAAAGCCCATCAGATCTTGGTTGTCAATAAATCATATAGACCCAGAAGGACTCATAGGAATCTCAGGAATTGAAAAGCTATAGTTACTTCTTTGCCTTATTACACTAACAGTGATTCACATAAAGTTTAAGACTGGGAATGTAAAGAAAACTCATAACTATTCTGATAGCTACTCTAAAAATGCCCAGAACAGGTCTCTTTTGAGGGATTCAAATCTGAATTGCAGAAAAATCCTGAAGAAAATAAGAAAGGAACAACCACTCCTTTATAAGCTTATTTTAAAATTAAAAATACTTTACAGTATCAAATAATTTTGGTGGTACTTAGAAGAGCATTATCCCCTTTATCAACTTCCTACAAGATCCAAATATTGGGTGAGTAAGGAAGTCTAATTATTTTATCAAGAGTAAACCAACTCCTCTTTAAACAGGAGCTAATTTTTTTAATGCCTCAACTCCACAGCATTCAATCCACCCACCCCAAGCTCGAATTTTTTCAATTATTATTTTCTGTGGGAAAACAAACAAACAAACAAACAAAACCCAAACAACTTTGTCAAAAAGAGACGTTGTTTAGGAAATGGGCAGTTCCAGGCTAAAAAATACCCCTGCTTCTCTCTCCTCGTCTTAATGCAGGCCAGACGCTGCCTTTAGCTCCATCCTTTTGGAAATCACTGCCCTGAAAGAGTGCCTGCCCTGCAGCCCAGAGGTGTAACGGCAGTAGTGCAGCAGCAGCAGTGCTGCTGACAGACCTGAGGTGGGGCTGGATGAGGCTCCTTAGGTTGTGGCTGCTGCTTCACATGTCTCTGTAGGAAGTCACATCACCATCTTGTAAACACAAAAAGCTTTTGGTTTCCGGAGCAGGCTCCTAGCTCTTGTCAGTTCTTTGCATGAACTTCAAGGGAGTGGGAACATGCACTTCAGACTTTCAGCCCTGATGGGTGATATATTTAAATATAGGGGTCTCCCCTCC
>VWYK01066295.1:0-32724 GCA_013399775.1 Semnornis frantzii | reverse complement strand
TCTCCTCTCCTCTCCTCTCCTTTCTTCCTCCCACCCCCCCACTCCCCCCAAGAACACTTGCTGTTCATTTTATAGCTCCATGCTGCAACTAGAAGCACAACTTCCCTTTTTGATTTTCAGACCCCACCTACCACAAGTGTACTGATTAAGCCCCTGAGATGCTCTGCTACAGCATCTCCAAAACTCATCTCCCTTGTTTCGGCATCCAGGACAGGAAACCAAAGGACTTCCTCAGCAGGTCTGCGACCCTGCAGCCCAGGCAAAGCCCAGGGCTGACACTGTGCGGCAGGCACTGTGGAAAGCTTTGGCTGCTCCCAGCACAAAGTGCTGCTCTTTCACTCCTTATTGTCTCCTGCACTCACAACATTGCCATCCAGGCATTTCCTGCTGCTCTTAGGAGATGCTTGGCTGGCTGCAGGAGTCATTTTCCCAGTCTTTTACAACAGAGTAATGCCTTTATTTGATTGCAAGAGTGAAATCTGCCCTGCCGGATATTTTTGTGGCTGCAAAACGAACACAATCAAATCAGGCAGATGCAGGACATAGGAAATAAGGACTTTATGCCAGAGAGATGACACTTTGAATCACATGCCATTTTAGACACAGGAAATGAAAATCCCAAAGAGCCTCTGAAGAAATGGAAAGTAATTTAATATTTCAATATTTCAGCATCAAAATCTCCAGGTATTAGCCAAGACCAGGCTTCATCAATTTGGGAGACTTAGTAGCACAATAACGGAACAGAGATGGGGACTGCAAGGGTCTGAATCCTGGTAGCCCCAGGGAGGACAGCAGGAGGTTGATGTGGCTGGAAAATGGGTGGCAGTACAGCAGAGTATAGCCCCAGAAGGCAGCAGGTAACAATTCAAGCCTGCAGGACACATTGCACCAAAGCTGCTTTTTGCTGGATCCTCTGCAATACCTTAAGCAATTTATTGAATTGTCCAGCTTGCCAAGTAGCCATAAACTAATGCTTTTGACTCAAGAAGTGTCATGCTTTCCTCCATCCCCTCCCAGCCTCAGTCATCACTGTGCATCATACAATCATAGAATGGTTTAGGTTGGAAGGGACCTCAAAGATCATCTAGTTCCAACCCCCTGCCATAGGCAGGGACACCTCCCACTAGAACAGGTCNTAAGGTCTGCTGGAAGCTTTCTCTTCTCCAGGCTGAAGAGCCCCAACTCTCTCAGCCTGTCCTCACAGCAGAGCTGCTGCAGCCCTCTGAGCATCTTTGTGGCCTCCTCTGGACCTGCTCCAACAGTTCAATGTCCTTCCTGTGTTGGGGACTCCAGAACTGTACACAGTACAGAATGTGAGGGTGTAAAGAAGCCACAAAATGTATAATGAATGAGTTTTGATAGATACTATGGGGATAGGCAACAGCTATATCTTTGTGTATATAACCTGGCAAAGAAGGTGTTTCTGAATTTAAAAAATAGCTGGTTTAAGGTTTATTCAAATTCCCTCTACCTTCCTTTTGAATTTGTACTGACTTGTACAACCTGAAACGTGGGGTTGGGATATTGTGCAAATGGGTGTGATCTTTCTGCTGATCACCCTTTCTGCTGATCACCCTTTCTGCTGCATTCAGAGAACCACAGAATAATAGAGGTTGGAAGTGGAGATTATCTAGTCCAACCTCCCTGCCTAAGCAGGTTCACCTAGAGTAGACCACAAAATAGGTTTGTAAGAGCCCAAGTACCCTAGTTGGGGTTGCTTCCCATACTTCCTGCCAAAGAGAGTGAGTGCAGCTGGTAACCAGGTGCAGAATAAAGAAGTCAGATTGTAGATCGAAGTCCTACAACCAACTCTTTAGAGCCACACAGGAAATTTGAAGTAGGAATAGGAAAGAAGTGAGCACAGTTTGGTAAGGTAAGACCAGAAGACACCAGAGGAAATGAACGGCTCTGGTGGGCTTGGCTGTTGCCTCTACATAAACCAATGCAGCAAATCAGGGTGCTACTGCTCCTGTAAGTGCATGAATGGGGAATGTGAGGTGCACTGGAGCAGAGGAAAGGTGACTTGGCAGCCCTTCTGCCTGCACCATCACAGGGTAGGGTCACATTGTAGAGTCACACAGAGCAACATTGGAGCTTGTGTTGTCTTCTTTGGTGCTCTGTGCTAGGCATTTCCATCCTGAGTAACACTGACTCATCATCTCAGTACAATGAAGTCAGCCCTGTGGCTAGTTGGGCTGAACAAGACATGAGATGGGCTGCTAAATTTATCAGACTAAATTCCAGATTAGACCAACATTTAAGACAGAGCAGTTAGTTGATGAGTATTTCACTGTGAAGCCCTCACAGAACATCAAAGTGTCTAAGTTTCAATGCCCTGAGGTTAGACAAAAACCCTCAAAGAAACACAAAGCAGAGAACTCAAGCATCCCTGACAGAGGACTTTGGGGACAGGTAACAAAGAAAAGCAATCAATACATAGACTATGTGAAAAAAAACATCCCAACGTTCCTGGAAAACATACCTATGCAAGAAGTTTAGCAGTGTTTGTCTCTGGAAAAAGGTAAGGGTGCAGCACTGGGTGGAAAATAACTGGAAGTGGTTCTCATTAAAGAAAAAGGTGAAAGGAATGTGCTCACTGGCTGGTTAGAGCTTTGCTGAAAGGTGTTCAGGGAAATGTCAGGAGCAAAGTTTTCCCCTTTTTGCTGCCACGACCCAGTTAAGATCTGTTTGTGGAAGACTGTAAGCAACATAACTGAGCAGCAAGTAAATGAGAGGTCTTTAATGCCTGCCAAGCCCCCTGGATCATTTAACTTTAAAGGCTCTAAAGTGCATAGGACTTTTGACAGATGAAAGCAGAATTGGTTCATTTGTTGAATGCAAACAGAGATTTCTCAAAAACATTAAATCTCACTGTAGGGTTACGAATAAAAAAAGAACCACAACAGCTCAGAAGTCAGCCTGCATGAGATGAGCTTCATTTCTGCAGAGCCAGGTTTTGCACGGCAAGGCTGTGAGAGCATTTTACAGGCCCAGTGAGCAAACAACGCTACACCTGATGACACAGAAGGTGATGGCTGTTGAGTTTCTTAAACACCAAAGTTTGATTCAGTCCTTCAAGGGAACTCAAGGTAGGAAATATGGAAAGCTAAGGTCTGAAGGGTAGCCAGGAGAAATAGAGAAGAAAGTACAGACTCACAGCAATGTTGCACGAAGCAGCGAATAACTTCAGTGAGCGCTGAGATTCAGGCAGTGCACCTCTCCTGTTTAAAGTCTGTAGATAAATCTTGGCCATCTTGATAGCCAATGTCAGAAATAAGTAACTAAAAGAGTTCCAAACCTATCACATTGCAGGTCTCAAAGCAGTCAGGACTGTTCTGGATTAAGACTTTATGCTTATTATGGCAACACGTTTGTCTCCACATTCTTTGCTCCTGGCTGCTGTAACACAGTATCCAGTCCACAGCAGAAATAGAGACATAAAGCAGTTGCTGCAAGGTGGGGTAATACAACTGAGTTAATGATTTTTAAGCAGCAGCCCTTATGGAAATCTGTGCATAGAACAGGAGTAACAAGTTATGGACTGGAACATAAATGGAGATTTACAAGGAACACTTGTGCTGCGTCTATGGGTGAAGGAACTAATTTTATGCTACCTGTCCAGTTTACTTTGGCTTCGGAACTAATAGTTGTGTGCAAAGAAAACACTGTAACCTGGAAGCCTAAAGATACAATTTTACTTGTAATATGTGGTTTCATCATCTCATAAAGTGTATATCCTTACCCTGAACAGGCATGTCTGTCTGGATTAAAAGAAAAAAAAAATTTCCATTCTTGAATAGGGGAACACATTGCCAGCAGTGTGGATGCTTAAAATGTCTACTTGCTTCAGATTTTCCACTAAAGGATCTAGCAAATGGGGAGGGGGACACTGCATAAGATGCAAACACAACTTCTTCTCAAGGAAGGAGGGTTTGACAGTACAGCCTTTCTGGAAAGTCTTCCAGCAAAGGATTAGGAACTATGGATGGTATTTCCATAAGCCCTTGTTTTTGGCCTGGCTATCCCTCCCAGAGAAGCTGATGGTAAATCTGCCATTGTATCCAAGAGGAACAGACTTGAGACAGCATTGAGCAAACTGAAGATTCCAGCCTTTGACTCGGAAGTGTAAATATTTTGCCTTTCTAAGCAGAGATTAGTAAATTCAGGGACGTTATTCAAAATGCAATTTGGTAGCTGCTTCACTGAGCAGCATCCACACACACTGAGCATACTTATCTCCCAGGGCTTTAAAAACTGCTTCGTGCTGTTAAGGAACAAGGACATAAATCACAAAAGCAGCTGCAGCCAGTGTGGCAGTGGTAATCTCAGCACAAAGGAGACAAACAGGTCACAGACATATCATTGCTTTTGCCCCCCTTACGGTGCAACCTCCACCCAGGGAGGGTGGGTGGTTGTTGGGATGGGTGCTAGGAAGTGCGAGTGCTGCCGCTGGTGGTGCAGGTGCTTGCTTTTTCCTGGAAGCTGGTAGCGCTGGCCCCTCATGGTGTCGATGTGCTGTTTTTAATTGTAATGGATAAGAGCTGGGGGGGTAAAAAAGTAAATCCCTGTTCACATTCAAAGTCAGAGATATGGTATGTAGAGTAAATTCAATCCACTTAGCAGAAAATTACCTGGCTGAAAAGGTGTTCAATGAAGATGCTCAAATCTGCTTAACGGAGTTGAAGAGTAGATTTTCTGTAGTTGCTTATCTGACATACATAGCAAAGACCAGGAGATGAGTGTAACATAGCTTACCTGCTAGTGATAGCAAAAATCAGTGGCCACAAGAAGCTTAGAGAGCCACAGACACTGTTACCCACATAGTGCTTCATGTACTCAGTGCTCAAGGAAAAAGCAAGATTTCAGACTGACATTTTAGTCAGAAAAATGCACTTGTGCTTTCCTGAGACAGAGTAAAGCAGATCCATATCAATCCTCATCTAAGTACTCTGCCTTAGCTAGGAAGGTCTCCTGCTTTATTACTGATGGCTGGAATTTCATAATTAATTGAAGGATTTGAAAGAATTTCTTAGTCTTAAAGAATTTCTGTGGTTTTTATAGTTTGGAAGTCATCAGAACTCTGTATCTAGCTTTAAAATGCAGTAATGGAACTTGTCAAAGAATTTGATTCAGAGACTGTTCCTGACTTTAAATTTGTCTCTACTGACACCTGAAGAACACAAGTAGAGGTTAGCTGGTGCAGTAAGGTGAGATGCAGAATACAGTTACAAAGCTGTAGTCTGCAACATCATTAGGAAAGAACAAGCACTATTTTATAGAACAACAGTTTTAATACTCAGAGCTTTTTCTCAAACAATCTGGTAACATTGTGGGACACAGAATTGATGTTTTGCTTAAATATTTTACTCCTTCTGCAAGATCTGACCCTACAGTTACATTTAACCTGCCCAGAGTATTAGCTGAAGAGCATTCTTTCATGTCACACACTAGATTAAATCCTGTTCATTGACTTTTCTGAGTGTCCAAGGCAGCACTAAGACGTTCATCCGTCTCTATACTTTGGTCTGACAGACACTTGCCTCAATGAGTTTTTGCAGCAGAAAACTTCTGTTGGGAAAAAAACCAAAACGCTAAGAAGCCAAAGATCCAGAATAAAGGCAGTTGGCTGGAGAAAAATCATCAGAAAATCCATATGACAGAAAAGAATGAAAAGTATCAGAGGTTTTTGGTCTATCTGCTGTACAGTTTTGGAGAGCAGTGGAAAAGTGGTAAGGCATTAATTTGAGAAATGGCCAGGGCTTATTTAGTCCCATTCATCTTAAGTCTTGATAGATGCAGAGGAAGTCTGCCATATAAGTCCACCAAAGTGACTTATATGAGCTAGGATAGCTCCCTCATTTAACTTATTTTAATGGAAGCCTGAGTGGTATCTGCCCTCAGCACACTGACAGAGCACCTGAAGGAGGAAACATTTCTCCACCTAAAGTGAAGAAGTTGTTACAGCTAAGCTGGGATGAGCTAATCTTGTTCCTCTTTGTTTGCTTATGTGCTCCCCATCAGACCTGCTGACACTAACAACCCAGGAGAGTCTGTCACCTTTAGATATGCCTCAGAATCTGCAAGAGTATCTGCTTTGGCTGCTGGAGACATCATTCATGAATTCACGGAGCCTCCTCATTACTCTGGAGGTAAATCCTGGATGTTGAACGGGGACTTGAAATGGCAACCACATCCAGCATCATCACCACAGGCATGTGCGTGTTGTTGGCAAGCATGATACTCTACTGGAACATCATGATACAGAGATGAGACAAGGAAATTTCTCCTGGTCACATCTGCTGGCAGAGATCAAGAAGAAGAAGAGATGAATTAATGCACAGTCTTCATGTGAACAGATCAGTATCCACCATACACATCTATGAGAACTGGATTTCTGTTTCAGCGTTTGTTTTCCTGTATGGTCACTGCAATCTTCTGCCAGCTTTCTTCTGAGGTGATAGTCGGTGTGCAATCCTGTTTGTCTTTAATCCAGGTTCACTTCCCTGGCTCCATCTGCTTGTACTTACAGTGAAGTCAGGATCCTCCAGAAACAGCTATCTTGGTGCTTGCTCCAACAGTCCTTTGAGTCAAACACTTGTTAAAACCCAGAATAACTATCCAATGAATTCCTCTTCTTTAAAACCATTGTTAATGCTACTATGACCCAGAAAGAGAAGCATTTGTTAGATCGAACAGTAATAGACATCAGAGGAATGGGGAAAGCAGCCCTCCAGATGCAGTGTGAAAGAGCAGTCTGCAGGACTGTGTAACGGGAGTGTCAAAACCAGCCTCCTTTGGGAACAGAGCTGGATATGGAGCACTGCTCTGCTGGTTCCTCATCAACAGGGCTGGAAAGTGGACAGAAGAAGGATTGTACTGCCTCAACCCAAAGGGGATGAAAAAGGATTTCATTCACACCCTGGCATTTCCATGGATCGCTTGAGCACAGGAATGACAAAGTGGTGTTGCTTAACCCCAGAGAGTAAACCTCCTGGACAACATCCAATTACATTTTTCTGCATTAACTTTTAAGTAGCCATTTCCACCCAAGCTGGGAAAAAAACGTGCTCCAGTCCTTGGGTATGATGCAGGCTAGAACCTAGGTGCTATGGGCCAAGCACTGCATCTTACATTGAGCCTTGTGACCCAGCCACTGAGTGCCCCATGGTGATTTAGCCTGTCGCCATGCAAGGACTCCAGTCATTTCCATACTCCTGCTGAGCACTGTAACTTGGGTTCTTTTCTGATGTTTGATTAATTTGAGCTTTTGTTCTATGACTTTCTGTCTCCAAAGGAATGTCCTCTGTGTGCTGGCACTAGCGTGTGGTCAGAGGTACCAGTGATAGCCCATGATCTCCTTTATGCCTCACTGTGCTGACAATGATGTTTTTCTCTCTGGATGAATGCCATCCCAGGTATTTGTCCCCATTAGCCAGGAGGGAGGTGCAGTATCTTGCAGGTAAACACAGTGATATTATTTTTTCTTTTACTGTAGAAGGGCTGAAGAGGATGGGGGGACTTGGTCCTCTCTCCAGATTCTCTGGAAGCTGGTGCAGCTGCTGACTCTTGGCACAGCAAAGGTACCAAGACACTAATGCTATTTTAGAGAAATAATGTCTACAAACTTTGTTGCTCAGCTGGCAGCAATCTGGAAGTAAAGCCTTGGTTTTAATAAAACCTGACTTTAGCAAATCTGAGATGGAAGTGTGGATCTATTTAAATTCTCCACAGGTCCCTGCTTGTGACAGCCGTGCAAGTTGTGTTGCCTGGTGGAAAAGCAGGGAGAAAAGGCATCCCTGAGAAAAACTTGTTCCCTGAAACATGTTCAGACTTGCTCTCTTCTAATGATCACAGCATCTTCCCCACTGACACTGCCATCAGTGCCACAGTGCCTAGGTATGGATGATGTTACTGAAACCTCTGTGTGATTGACTGCAGAGCACTGAGCAAGTGCTGGTGTAATCAAGTGTGGTGAATGAGCCTGAATCAGTCTCGATTCAGGCCAGCTCTTCTTGCTGGCCTGGCCTGTGTGCCCAGACAAGGCTTTATTTTCATTGCTTTCTGATATAATAGCATTCCTTTGGCTGACTTTTTTCTTTTTTTAACCTCCTCTGACATTTTTGGGATTGTCTATGCTGGGGATTTAATCCGAATTCTTCAAGGATGTGAATTTTGAGAGGCATAATTATTCTTGATTAACTCTCCAGGTGGACAGCCTTGTTCCAAAATAAAAGTGCTTGCTTTCAAATGGGTTTAATTGACTCCCAGAAAAGCAATAGGTTGTTTTCTCTCAGAAAAAAATGGAAAGAAAGGACACAAAATGGAGAATATTTTTTCCCCCTCTTCAATTTGTTAAAAAATGCAAGGGCTTTTGAACATTATGAAAGTTTTAACTGAAAATTGCTGTATGTCATTATGTATAATTTGCACCTCTGATAAACTGCATGCTGTTAAAATTATTGTTCCATGAAAATAATTACACAGCAGCCAACATAATTAGACAAGCCACGCAAAACTAGAGGCAGAAATGTAGGACGAGACTCTGAGTGGGAGGGCTCTTTGTAGGGAGGTTGCTCTGAGGTGTATTTTATTCCATTCACACACCAGCACTGAGTCTGATTTGCTGGAACCAAAACCGATTACGGAATGTAACAAGCCTTGCAAAAGCTTAATCAGAAAGAATTTCTAAGCTTTAGGATGATTTTTTCCATTCAAAAACAAGACAAAAATATAAATCTCAGAAGAATCGATACTCTGCTAAGGAAAATCAGAGATACAGGTGCCAAAAAATGTGCAGCGACCCCAATGGTGGAGGCATTGATGATGCTGATAGCTCTCCAGAGGGAGATCTGGAGTCAGGGAGAGCTCTGGCTGCCAAGTGTCACGTATGGGCTCAGGCACCAATCTCTTATCATCCATACTATTGAACTGACCTTATCCCAGACATCACTACTCAAAAGTATCATGGAATTTATCCGTGGACAGTGCAGGATGCAGTGACCACTTTAGAGGGAGGAGTGTTTAGCATGGATCCAGACACAACTCATGTCATACCTTTTGACTGTGGGCCTTGTTGCTTACCAACACAGATCTGCCCACCTAACTTCCCCTTCCTGGGTGCCAATACAGCCTTGCATGTGAATGTCCTCTTGGAACTAAAAAGCTTGCCCCCAAGAGCTTGTTGTTAGAAATGGTTCATGTGGTTCTTTAAAAAAAGATGTCGGCATCAGCAAATCAATATTGTCTTAATTAAAAAAAAAAAAAAAGAAAGAGAGAGAGAGAAAGGAAAAAAAAAAAGTTTAAAATAACCTAAAAAATTCAAGACATTTGTGGAAATCAGAAGACAGGAAATTATAATCTGGCACTTCCCAAACAATATGAGGTATCAGCACTACCCTGCTGGAAAACATCCAGNTCAATCTCCCCTCTTCCAATTTAAACCCACTGCCCTTTGTCCTGTCATTGCATGATCTTATCAATAGTCCCTCCACAGCCTTCCTGTAGGCTCCCTTCAGTTACTGGAAGGCTCCTATAAGGTCTGCTGGAAGCTTTCTCTTCTCCAGGCTGAAGAGTTCCAAATCTTGTAGCCTGTCCTTATGGCAGAGCTGCTGCAGCCCTCTGAGCATCTTAGTTTCTTTTTCTTTTTTTCTTTTTTTTTTTTTCTGGTTGATTTTGTTTTGTTTTGTTTCATTTTGTTTCATTCCAGTGTAGGATGGTGGAATCCTCAAAACATTTACTTTCTTTCTTTTCTGGGGCAAGAAACCATTTGCCATTGCAGCTCAGACTTTGAGGATGTAAAGGAGCATACTGGGAAATAGATCCTAGGATTGAAACTCCTGCAATTTTACCAAGCAAAGTGGAAATCTTTAACTTCAGTCTTCCAGAGAAAGTTTTTAATTTACTTTTCTGGCATTGCTTTCAATATTGGGTTTCAGTGACCCCTCTTCTTTGCCAAAGTGGAAGAGCAATCAGTAGACATGAGACAATTATGCCACTCTTTTAAAACTTATTCTATGTGCTACACAGTTTGCTGAGAAGAGAAATCCTATGTCCACATCTATCCATTCACATGTCCACTTCCAGGTGTATTATGAGCCCCAACTCACTCACTCCAATCTGAACTTTCCCCTTCCTTGAAGGGCATTACCCTAATAAAATACATTCCTTTAATTGTGCAACTCATCAGACCAAAATATGTCATAGCCAAAACTGTTAGAGAGACAAAGGAACTCAATTTTTTGAAACACTGGAATAGCTTGAGCTTCCTAAACTTTATAGCAGGAGGAGACATTGGTTGTGGACAGTGTGGGCAGCTATGTTTCACTACACCTCACCATCCTGATCATTTTCAGCAGGTCTGGAATGAGCTGGAGTAGTGGAACCCACTCCCCCACCCTCCACTCTGTCTTCCCATCTCTTGATGGAAGGGAAGGCAATGGGTGCAGAGATCTTACTGCGAGATGGAAATTGGATTTGGCAGACACAAACGTCTGAACTCAGGGAAGGTCTCCCATGCTAGACTTTGGACTGGCGACTTCCAGCAGAGCTTGAGCTCTCTGCAGCCCGAGTCACTCTGAAAACAGGACTTCAGGATGCTGCTGTAAGTGCTAGTCAAGGTGAATTTATAGTGATATCTAAATCCACAGTTAATTACACTGAAGTAGAAGTTGTTCTGAAGAGATTAGGAATGAGCTTTTGAAGGAGGCCTCTGAATGTCAAATAACCAATTCTCATTGAAAGTCATGGGGTTTGGGCATGTAACTCCCTTGCTCACTTTTGAAGATCCAAACCAGGGTCTAAACTCATTCTGTTAACATGCCAGACAATATTTCTTTCCTGGGAAAGTAGTCTTCCAATATTCCAAAACTGAGACAACAGAGTGCTACATTTTTTGGTTTATTCTCAAAGGCTAATACTGAAACAATACAGAAATTATCGTGGAAAATAAACTACAGCAATTTAGATATTTAGTTTTCAAATCAGTTGACAGGCATAGCAAGGAAATGTTTTTACCTCTGAAGAAATAAATGTAATAAAACACTGTTCAAATAATGTTTAAGTGACGTGATGAAAGGCGGGTTCATGAACCCTCTGGTATGTTAACAGTTAGCAGTGCAGGACATGGATTTTGTTTAAGAAATGTCCTAATATTGGCTAATACGAATAAACAAGAGTGGCAGCATGCACTGGAGTCAGACCTTGTATGCTTAGTTATCTATATGGCTTTACTTATCCTATCAAGCTCTGCAGCAGCCAGGTCCTGCGAGTCCACAGGCAGGTGTGGGCACCCATTCATACTTCTGCCCACACCGAGACATCATTTTTGTGCTGAAATGACTTTCTTTCTTGAAGCAAGGAAGACACACACATATCATTCTTCTACTGAAGTCTGACACCAATCTGTGCTGCCAGAGGCAGCAAGGCACAAAGGTTGGAATGCTCACCTGCGACCACCCCAACAGCATCTCAGGAGTCACCACTTGAGCTGTTGTAGATTAGCTGTGCAATGCCAGGCAAGTCACTGCTCCCTCCTCTTACTTTCTCTTAGTTGTTAATCTTACTTGACTATAAGCTGGTTTCTTGCTGTTGGCCACAATGGTAGCCTGAGATGGAAGTTCTCACTGACAGTAAAGGTAAACTTATTAGAGCTGGACTTCAGAAGACACAGACATCTTGGACAGTTTCCAATTTATATCTCCTTCTGCTGCCTTGGAAAGCTGTGGCCTCTTTCCAGATGCATTCTTAGACAGCTTGGTTCTCAGTCCTTCTCAGTGATTGCTTGGGAATAGTCATTTAAAGCCAGGTCTGAGAAGAACCATCTTGAGAAGTTTGCTACCATTTACAAAGAAGAGTTCATCGTCATTATCCCTTAAAGAATCTCTTAAAGCCTTTTAATTTACAGAGAGTGATGATAGAAAAGTCCATTATCTGAGATACAATAGCAGTCCTCTGAAATATTTGCTGAGTGATCTATCTCATTCTGTGTTTCCAGAGGGTTTTCTGTTGACATGTATCGAGTACGATCCCCATCTCCCATGCCATAAAACTTCTAAAAGAAACCCAAGCTCTGCTGCTGGCAGTTGGCAGTGTGAGGGCTTAGCTCAAGAAAATGTGGACCACTCTCAGCTCCCACCATGGGCAATGGATAGTATCCAGCACCCACAAGAAGCCCATGGATGGCAGTGAACACTGTTTGGACCTCCAGTGCAATGAGTGATTATACAACATTCTGTCTCTAGGTAGAATGTATATTCTCACCCTCTCTTTCTCCCTTTTTCTTTCTCTGTCTTAATAATGCATGGAGCTCTGATTTATTTTTTATCAAGATTAACAATGGAACAATACTGCTTCAAATATTAAAAAGGCAAAAAAATGTAGGTACTGAAAAGGAAGGAAAATACCTCAATTTCAAGCCTAAAGATTACTTTGAGTCCCAGAGGAAGCAGAAGCAATTTAGTGGCTGATACCCTTAGCAAGAAAAAAGGTTGTAAGATTAAGACCAACTGCTGTTTGGATAAGTGGTTGGTAATTGCACATATCAGCAATTATGTGCTGTCATATCATTTTTTTGTTACCTTACTCCTCTCCTGTGTCCCGTCAGGGTTTACTTGGAATGACCCTACATCTATGGTCCTCTTTGGATTCACCTTCTTAATGTCATACAAGAATGCCTCACAAGTTCAAAGAAAAAAGAAGTCATTATTACAGGAGATGCCTGGTGGAGGTGCTCCTCTTCACAGATGTAGCTAGAGGCTACTGCTATAATAACCAGGCTTCCAGGAAGAGAAATAAAGAAAAGACCTCCTGAACCTGCAAAACCCCTTTGTCCTCCAGCCTTGTAGAGGCAGAAGTGTGTGTGTGTGGGGAGAGAGTTTTAGCAGGGAGGGATTTGTGTGGTATAGGGGTGGGTTATCTCTTTGCACAGTTCAGGTACCATCTTGCCTGTGATGCTGCAGCACCTGGCTCCAGATCACACTGGAGGGGCTTGCTGACAGTTGAAGGCCACAAGGATTGCTTGAATGGGGCAGTACTGATCACTGTAGTGAATCCTCTGCCAATGAAAATGGGATGCTTGAGCTCATGGTATCTAGGCTGCTTGTAACTCTTGCCTCAGCAGGGGACATTTCAAGGGGTAATGGTGGCCCACTCTTAAGCTGAGCAGTGAGGATCACTTCTGTAGCTTGTCAGAGGGTTTGTATCTCTCAGAAAGGCAAACCACCAGAAACACCTTTTCTTTCACAAAAGTAACTGGTTCTCCAATAAAGTGTCAAAAGATAACAAAGTCTGTTTCAGCTAAACTCATCCATTCATTGCCTGAGGGAAGCCTCCAGCTTATAAGGCATTGGGTGTTCTCACAAAGCAGAAAATATTTAGCTCACTGATCAGATTCAGGCAGAGGCTGTAACTGCTGCTGTCTGCAGAATGCTTGTGGTGTATCTAGAGAGGGTGGGCAATAGCTGGCTTACAGGTGCCCTCGTACTGACCTGCAGTGATGCCTCTGAGGCAAATGACTTTATAGGGATATAAAGCAGAGTAGGTTTTCACACTAGCATCCCACTGCACAAGAAGAGTCTCACCCCCACAAGGGCCATCACGGTGACATGCACCGGGAAGGACCAGCAAACCTCTGTGTCAAGATGTGGGAGATGCTAAATCACAGCTGAATGCAAGAGAGGAGTCTTAGCAGTGCTAGTGAGGTGCCATCAAACAGCTCATGGAAGAGCTAATACTCTTTGAAAGACAGATAAAAGATTCATCAGCCCAGATGAAGATATGAGGGCTTGGGTTTAGATAGCCTGTAGCTCCTGCCAAAAAATTGTGTGGAAGGTAGAAATGAATTTAAAAGATTGAGTGAGGGCCAGCAAGTCAATAAGTGAATAATCCCACCCAGATAGGAAACTGAAGCATAAACAAGAGTCTCCACATGCTGACGAGTTAGCACTGGTCGCACTCTGGAAAGGATCCTAAAATAACAGAGATTCCTGGAGACAGAATAAACACATCTCTCAGTTGTCACCCTGAGCAGAGGGTAATTGCCTAGATGTCTGATTGACTCGCTGCTAGAACTAAATATGTAGTTCTCTGACATGCTGTCACCTCCTTTGCTGTATGTTTGAGATTTTTCAGTAAAGCACATCAGGAATCAAAGCAAATGTCCACAAGGAATGATGCATCTCGACCTTGAACTTTAATCACTGGCAAAAGGCTGGAGACATATTTAAAAGAAGGGAAGCTACTGCATTCCTGAGAGTGACATTTTATCTCAGAATTCTCTGGGGGCTGGTGCACATATGATCCATCTACCCCAGCAGAGCAATAGAGAGTTGCAGCCCCTGTCTGAGGCTGAGGAGTGGGTGAGTGGTTTTCTGAGCTCCTTGGTCAGACCATGACATCTTTCTCAGCTTGGTTCCAATTTCTTTTCCTAGGATTTCCTTTGGGCTTGCCATCACCATGTCTCTTCCCAGTTTCTACTTCTGTAAAAGAGAGAGGAGCAAAGTTCCAAAGTTGGTCTTTCTTCTAGTTTAGAAGCATTTTTACACTGAAGCTGAGTGCCAGAAATCACAGCACGGGGTACATGAGGGGCAATTTCTTCCTTCTCTCCCCATAAAAGGGACACTTGGAAGCACAGGAGGGCTCAGGCATATGGGGAAGCAATGTAAATCACACACCTCAACCCCATGTTGGTGAACCAAAGATAAGGCTATCTTCTCTGTCTCTCTGGGTTTGAGAATTCACCCTGAAGTGAACTGAATTCCAGGTCAGAGCAAGCTTTTGAGGCTGGTTTACAAACCTGTCCCCTCATCTCACCTTCAGCCTGCAGGAAAAACATTTTCTATCAGAAACTTCAGTGGAGCTAACACTGAGTGCACTACAAATACATATAGACACAAAGCAACTTATCTAATATACATTCAAGATAGAAGTTTGAGATGTCAGAGAATTTTATCTGAAAAAAAACGAGGCATTTATGCACAAGAGGATAACTTCAAGCCTATCTACCTATCTATTTGACTCTGAGCTCTAGGTAGATAGAGAAATCAAGCAGAAGCTAAGGCAGGCAGACACATGTAAAATGATTTCTGCAGGCAGAGAAGAACAGTACACTCCTATAAACCACACTTTGGAGAGAAAAGTGGAAATTACCCAGCCTGTGCCTCCTGTCCTCACACAACACTACCTCAGGAGTGAAGTGCTCAGCTGACACAGGCCAACAAGCCCCAGAGGACTGGGATGGCATATGTCTCCCATGCAGCCAGCTCTTCTACCCAGGATGACCTACTCATCTTTCTCTTTTTCTTTACTGTAGGAAGACTATTATAACAACCCAGGAAAAAATGAGGTAGGAAGGCATGTGACATAGATAGGAGGAATCCAGCCCTAGCAGAAGGTGCTCTGTCGGTGCTCCCTTGGTCTGATTTCATACCAGTGATGGTCATAAATAAGTCCAGTCACTTAAAACCAGTATAAATAGTTCCTAATCTGGGCTCACCATTCAGTGAAATGTTTTTTTAACCAAAATCCTATTCATGATCAAGAACCTTTGCTCACAGACACTGCAAAGCCAGAAGGTTCTCCCCATTCATTTACATATTAAAACTCAACAGATGAGCAAGGAGAAGCAGTTACTGGCAGTAGGAATAGTAGTTTTCTTAGTTATGTTTATTAATTTTCTTTTTGCTCTACACTCCACAGAAAGCACATTGCTTTAGACACCCTTATAAGCTGTGCTTTACACTTATCATGCAGTAGTATGCAGTACATTAACTTGAAGTGATTTAGCACAGCCAAAATGGATGAGATAATGTAATGAAAAGGAAATGTGTGGCAACATCTGTTGTTCACAGAGCCAAGAGCTGAGGAACACCTTCAGGCAGTGCTCGAGTGAAGGATGCTGCTGCCCTGCCCTGGGCAAACAGAAGTTCAGCTCTGTCCCAGCAGCAAAGTTGGCCATTGGTGCATTACTTTCATGAATGCAACTGGGATGGGTGCTTTCTCTCACCCAAAGCCCTCTGTGCAGAAGGTAGATACGGGAGGTGAAACAGAAAACTTCCATTTTCCCTTTGAGTGCTATTTGGATTTATTTTTTCTCTCTCCCACGTTGTTTCACATTAACTGTATTCAGCTACAGGGAGTATCAGAAAATATTACCTCAGCTTGAGAATAGATTTGCTCTCAAGTGACATCTTCCAATACTACTGATTTATACCCTTTTCCTGCATTGATCTGTTGGGAGCTTTCATCAGCTATATCTGACATAAACACTGTATTATTCTGTATTGCATTATACCCTAGAAATCCACTCAAATCCCTTTGCTCCTCAAATTAAAGCAATATGCATTACAGTGTCCTGATTTCCTTCTATTCTTGCATTTGCATTTTTGTATCATGCTCTAGATTACTCATGTATATTTTGGCATAAGCATCTCCCTGTTCATTTAAGAATATTGCCTTTAATCTTTGTTATACCTTGAAGCACTCAAAATCTTGGCCTCAGAGGACACATGGAGACATTTAGTTCCCACAATGGCTGAATTTCTGTGGAAGTTATTTAAAGCAAATGTCATGTTGTTCAGAAGCCCAAGCCTTGTTGCAGGGTGATCCCATGGACACCCACGATGTGTCTCTGGTCTCACTGCTCCACACACACAGTGAGGTTTGTCTGCTGCACTGCAGATTACTCCTGCAGTGCAGCAGACTTTGGGAAGGGACTTCTCCTACTGCAACAGCAGCAGAAGCCGTGCTGGAATGCCTGAGCTTCCCAGCAGTTTATTCACAGAGTTCATTTGCCTGCAAGCAGCTTTTTGCTGGCAGAAACAAGAGCGGCAGCTGTAGGTTGCACTTTCTCTGCAAGAGGTCAAGTGCATTCACTCCTACTCACTTTGAGCATCTTCTGACCACTGGAATGATTCTCACTATTGTATGTCTTAACAAAACATAATCCTTCAAGAGTACCTAATAATATATCTCACAGTCTGGCAGTTTGTGTGGGGTTGGGACTTCTGGTGTGTGTGTGTGTGCGCTCTACGTCACTTACCAGATTTGTCCCATGTGTAACTTGTCAGATTTGTCCTGTTGTAGGATTCCAGGTAGGTCCAATGTTTGTCCCAATCAGATATTAATGGTTATACTCAAAATGCATTCAGTCAGCTAGAGCCCTGAGTTTGGTAAAGCTACATGACATAAATGATAGGGCAGGATTTGCCTTGAAAAAGGAGCTTTAGTTTTTTTCTAGGGTAGTATACAGAGATGTTGGTTCACAGCTGCTTCCTTTAATAGCTAGTCTAACCTGGAATGCTCCTTATTCTAGACTTTCCTGGATTACTACAATCTCCAGATGTGGTCTAAAGTAAAGCTGGTAGGAAATACTCCTGTAAGTTAGGGACAAATAAGTCTTCCATAGGTGGGAGGGAAGGGAGAAGACCCAAGCTTTATTCCAGTTAAGACATAAATCCTGTTTTGTTTTGTTTTTCTACTTTTATTTTCAATCATCTGCCATAAGATATCTGAGGTCTGGCTGAGACAATCAGAACAGAATGTGCACAGAGACACTAAAAATGCCAGTTTGACTGGGATCAGTACAGGGTTTCAAGAAACATCTTGAAAGCTGCACTCCTCTAGAAAGGGCAGCAAGAACCCTCAATGCCAAGGAAGATCCTGCAGCACATAAGAGGCATGACCCACTCTACTGAGCACATGCAGCATGGCTTTTGGGTCCAGCGTCAGAAGATGGAAAAGTTGACTGTGGCAATTGGAAGGGAGAAGTCTTCGTATAAAGCAAAGCTGAACCTGGAGATGGCTTGACAAGAAAAACACTGTCACCTAGGGTCACAGTGAAAGTCTGTCTGTAGCTTCCACATCACAATGGGAAACCTTTCTACACCCAGATTTAAGAAATGTCTTCATGCAGAGCTATCTAATCAGTCCAGCATAGCTTCAGTCACAGACACTGACGTGGAGCTTTCCTTGGAGGACTGTCCAATGTCATAGATGTATCCATGAGGACAGAATCTCCTAAAATGTGTCCAATGTCATAGATGTATCCACGAGGACAGAATCTCCTAAAATTTCTCACCAAATGCCCCTCCTTCTCCTGTTCACATGCAAGAGCAAAAGATGCTGTTGCTGCTAAAAATAAACATAATTTCATATCCAACTGCAGCAGAAGAGACTCATCTCTGCAAAGGTCCAGTGGGTGAGGAGCAAAAAGAACACACAAAAAGATAGAGGACTAACAAACCAGCTATGTTGTGCCTATCAGCAAGCAAAATACCATTGTGATTTGTTCAAAAGCTCAGAAAATTCCCTCCAGTAATATAATGGGTGATAATTCAATTTATTTATGTTTTTAAGGCATGAAGACTAGCTTTAATTTCCCTCAACTGTGCCTCTATTATTATTAATCTACTTATCTTCTAAAAAGATCATCTAAACTACACTTCTATAGGGAATGTGATCTTTGGCCATGTAGGGCTTTGCAATTACCCAGTTCTGAATGAACTTGTTGTTAAAACATTTTTTAAGTCTAATGAAAACATTAGATCAATTCCTCCCAGTGATAGTTGTCATTAAATCAATAGTGTGTGTAAGTCCATTATACTGATATTTGACACGAGCTGCCAAAGGTCTGCTAACAACAAAACCATACTGAAGCATGTCCTCTGCTATGCATATTTCATACAAGATAAAAATCTGTTAAGTCTACAGTAACTGAAACTTTTCTTCTTGTACTAAAATAAACAGATATCTGAAATGTTGCTGTAACTCACACTAGGACCACCATGATCACACAGATTTTTGCAGCCGGTTCTTTTTATCACACCTTTATCACAGCTGTGCTCCCAAATCAGTCAGAAAAGCTTTTGTGGTTGTTTATCTGTACAGCTTACAAAGCACAGGCAGAGATTTCATAACGAAGTCCTGCTAAGCATGGAGGTCCTGATCCTGCCTCCTCTGAAAGTGATGGCACTGTCACTGGCTTCAGTGGAAGATGGACTCTTCCTTAAGTCCCGGAGAAGGGACAGGTGTTGCCAAAAAGGAAGAGCATCTCTGCATCACATCAGAGCAGCTTGCAAGGGGAAGAAACACAACCAGATCCCTTTCCTTGTGGAAAAGAGCAGTTTCTTCTTGTAGATCATTACATTGCAAATGGGAAAGATTATTTAAAGACCTCTGCCTCTGTGTTCTTGATACGTTTTCCCAATGGCCTGCCAAGAGTTTCCATCCCTACCGTGGGTGGTTCTAACAGTTGGTTGCTAACAATGCAATCCTGGGAGAGTGTGGTGTCTGATGCACATAAAATATTAAGAGGGGAACATAAAACTCGAGAAGATGGCTAGCTGATGGCAAGACTGAAGTCCAGAGAAGAAGCACTCAGTGCTCCATTTCTCATGATTTAAAAACCTAACAATTTTTTCAGTAGTAGTATGCAACTTTCACTCACAGGCAACTCCGTTGAGCTGTGAATGTGAACAACTGTGAATGGAAATAGTGACCAATGGCAGACATTGACTGTTTTCTGTCCGGAAAGACTACTTCAAACTGAAAATGCAAACTGAAAATGCAAAATTTATTTCAAAGATTTCCTATGGAGTGGGCAGTGTACTGGTGAAACACTTAGCAAGCAGTTTTGGGAAATATTTGATCCTCAGAAACGGCAAATTTTCACAGACAAGTGAATTAATCGATAGGGGAAAAAAAACCCAGCTGAGACATTCCCTGAGATTTTGGCTTGTGTAATTGTTGCAGTAGAAAATCCCAATCAGTGTAGAAGTGGAGTGAGAAGCCAGGCAGAGCTGGGTCCTGCCCTGCTCTGTGCTATGGCTCCCACTAATGGCAGCAAGGGAAAGCTCGGTCATTCCCAACAGCTGCCAGAGCAGAAGAAACTGCAAAATGTTCTTCACCACCTCTCTTGTGTTGTTGTTTTGTTTGTTTGTTTGGTTTGGGTTTCTTTTTTTTTTTTGTTGTTGTTGTTGTTTTTCTTTTTCTTAAAAAAAAATCTAAAAATATGATTCTCAGTTAGGTTTTCCTGACTAGTTCCCATAATCAAAATATGAGTTTAGCAGAAACAATCTGAATATTAGTCTCTTTATATGGGTTTTACCTCACCTCCAGACATCTGGAACATAGACTTCTAGAGCTATAACCAGGGAAGCAAGACCCAGGATGTGATTCCATTGATGGTCTGACCTTTTTTCAGGTATGGGATGAATCATGATATTGGTTTTGCTGCTGACTTCTGCCTTTCCTATACACAGAGTTGGAGCAACCGGTTCAGAGGTGTGGTGAAGATATCTCCGGTGTGACTGCATGGAGACACTGCACAGAAAACAAAACACTTGTGCTCAGCTGGTTAGGATGATGCTGGTTGAAATGAGGACATTAAATAGGATTCCCCTTTAGAGAGTCTGAATTTGGGAATCAGTGTCATGGAATGGAAGTTCTTGCGCTTGGCTGAGAAGAGTATCACGTTCCTTCATCTAGGCTCTTCAGATTTTGGTTAAGTTCAGTTCTCAGCTGATAACTGGTAGCTGCAGAAGAAGATAGACAAGTACGTTGGGTTTGCATTTTGGTTTGGAGCATGACAAAGATTACCAAAGCAGTTGAGTAGTTTTCTGTTGGTAATGGGGCAGAGATATCTCCCTACTGTCAGACACAGAGACCAGGTGCAGGCTGTCCTTGGGTCCCACTTCCGAACCTTGGACACATTTCTACAAGCCTTTGACTCAGAGAATAAACATGAGAGGATTACAGCTAATCAGATAAGTATGTCTTTATTTAACTGAAACATCAAAAATTAAGCTTGCAGTATGTTCTTAAGAGATAGAGTCTTCAATCTAATTCCAAGATTTTTTTGAAAGATCTTTCTCCATTTAATTAAATCATGTTGATTTTATTTGACATTTGATTTCAGGAGAACCGTCAGTGTTTCTCCTTCACTGCCTGTCTTGAATCCACGTGTAGCATGTCATAGCTGAAAGGCTACCCAGCTCCTCCTGAAGGCTGCTGCATTTTAGTTTCTCTGTGGGTCACACAGATCAAGCCAGGCACAGATTACCTGCATTTCCCACCAAAGATCCAGATTTCCAAATATGTGCAGCAGAGCACTGTGCAGGTAGCACAGTATGCATCTGGCACACATATATGTGCAGGGAATGTAAACCTGCTGACATGAGGTAAGTTTTTCTCACACCAAGCAACAAGTCACACAGAAAATACCCTGCAAACACTAGGGAAGAGGTTTTGACCAACTCGTCTCCCTCACTGGTCTGTGGTGGTGCCTATAGGTGCAGTCAACAGTGAGAGGTTGAAGTGAAGTAATATTGCTCCTTTTAAGCTACGTGCCCATATTCCAATGTATTTTGCAGCTCAGCTCCATAGATGAAGTCTCAGCTTTAGCTTTTAGCCTAGGTGAGTCTTCTGGTCTGGCATTCTGTGTGACTGCAGCACTGTGCTCTTGGCACCATGGCAGAGGTGGGAAGGGCAGAGCTTCCCCTCTTGGTGGCAACGATCCTTGCAGGACCACAGTAGTGGCCTTTGGGGATCTCCTCCAGTTTAAAATTCGACACAAAACTGCAGATCCCAAGAAGGAACTTACAGAGACATACTCCATATGTTACAGAGTGTAAGTTCTGGAGATACATCAAACCATGAAAGAGCTAAAAAACAATGCTGTGCTATACAGAAGTAATTGCACACAAATATATAAAGGTTGTAAATCAGGATCTCAGAAGTCAGGAAATGTCTGCCTTAGTGTTGGCTGGGAAAGAGCCTTGTGTCCACTGAATTCCCCTCTCATTTGTTGCTGAAACTGGAAGCTGCCCAGTAAATGAGGCAGGAAATTTGAGGAGGAGGAAGGAGACATGGTGAAGGCAGATGAATAGTGTCCTGGGGAACTGGCTGCTATCTCTGTCCCTTCTGAAGAGTTTCTCTGAGATACTGCCAAGTCATCCAAACCATACATTGAAAGCTTTGTCTTGGTATTTGTGGGGGGTTTATTTTCTGAAGGCAGAAATTAATGTCCTAAGTTCTGATTCACAAAACTGCTGAACACTCATTGCTGTGAAAGAAAACAAGGGCACTGTCCTTCCAGCACATAAAGTGGTAGAGAACATGAAGTGTTCAGAAAAATCAGGTCATTAGGCATGCAAATTGGGTCATCAAAATTAGTGGATCTTTTTGACATTAATCTCTCTAGAATTCTTCCTGGGAAAACAGGGAGATCCCATACCCTACAGGAGAGTTGTGAACTAAATTAATTTAATGTTTGTTTCCCCACCAGCTCCCTCTCCATCTGATGCTGATGCTATTTGCATGTCAGGCAGGCTGTTTCTATCTCTTCCTTGCTCACTGCAGTCACTGAGGACATGGTCAAAGCATGGATTGATGCTCTACCAATATAAAGCATTCCCAGATCTGGGCAGACATGGAAGAGGAGCCCTGTCCTGGCCCCTACAGCCACACAAGGCGCCTCTGCTGCTGCTGCTGCTGACTCTGTCTGGGCTGCTGAGCACTATGATTTCCAGTTACAAAATCCTCAAATTTGGTCATATTTGAGCATTGCTTCACATGTCCAGAGTGCTGTTGAAGGCCACGATGACCCCCTCACTGCTCTATGTAGTGGTGCTCCACTACATAGAGCTTTCCCAAAAGCAAAAGCAACTTCTGAACAGACTTGTTCCTCAAGGTGCTTCTGCTCTCCTTCCATTTAGACAAGACCAAGTTTATTATCCCTAAAGCAAAACACTAGAACTTCTACTGCAAATGTTTAAAGTAAGCATTTCTCAGAACAAAGAGCTTATTCAGCTCGAAAAGACTTCACTACCTATGGAGAAGTACTAATGCCTTAGCTCCCTGCTTCTCCAGTCCCCAGCATCTGGGGGCCGTCTCAGTCACTGCTCAGCCTGCCACCCCAAATCCTGCTGCCAGTGGAGGCAGCAGGGTGGGACCCCTCAAAACTGCTGTGCCTCCATCACCCACGGCTTTGTCAACGGACCCAGGAGAGAGGTACGGCTGCATCTGAAGCCATGGCGTTCATCAGGGAGGACTTATTTCAATATGTTGTTGAAAGTATCTGATGTCAGGTTATGTGTCTCAGGGGGATGAGCGTTTCGTGTAGTTTGTTATGCCATCTGTTAAGAAATGCAGCCACTCGTCTCTCCGCTACACGACCACAGATGGGGAGTTTTTCCCCCTGTGTGCATTACTGTCAATATATGCCAAAGCCTTCTTAGCTGGAGCCAGGTGGAATCACCACCACGACGAGCGCGCCTGGGAAGAAGGGTGCTGCATGGGTCTTCCTGAGCACCCTGGCTCACGGTGTGCAGGAGAGCTTAACAAACAAAGCCAGCTGCAACAGCAAAGTCAGCTCCTCAAAATAGCCCTAGCTTGCAGGTCACCGACTCATGACTCCAGTGGCACAACTCAAGGAGGATGCTGTGATCTTCATGTGACATGGCATACGGTCCCGACTGCAGATTTGGCCCTCCTGTTGGCTGCTGTGAATGGTGCTTGACCCAGATCACTTTCTGGAGATGGCACTGTGAATCTCAGATGCAGAAACAACTCCAAAGCCTCAACTCCGATGTCGCAGCTCTCAATGAAGGCTTGATCTGAGCTTAACTAAACATTGCATCTCCAGCACCGCAGTGTGCAGGGAGCTGTGCTCTGCTGACTGACCGAGTCCTGCAGGGGGAAAAGCAAACACGGTGTGAGCAGCAAGTCTCCCAACTGCTGTAAGCAGCTATTGACTTAAGCATCAATAATGCTTCTTTTTTCTTTTTTTTTTTTTTTTTCCCCAGGGCTGATATCACACCTTTTAATTTCAAGCAGACGCTTTTTCCAGTGTGATTGGGTCCATTCCTGAGCTTGTGGGTAAGAAGTTTTAAAGGGAGGCTTCACAGAAAGGTGACTGCAACTGGTTGTTTTATTGAAAACTGAAATTTGTGCAGAAAGGGCATGTGAGTTGGGAAGAGAAGTTTTATAGAAAGGAGATTTCCCTAGGAAAGGAATCTTTACAGAAAGGGGACTGCAAAGCCAGTCTGCTCTGATATCCCTCCACTTACTGGGTCTCTTTGGGGCAAGTACTTCACTCAAGCTGAGCAGGAGCTGGTATCAGATCTGGTTTCACTGGAAAGCAAATGGTCACCCTGTTCTCACAGCACTATCCTCTCACAAGGCAGCAACGCCCAGTGGCATTCTGCAGTGCAATTAGCACTGTTGTCCTCTGGGAAGACCAAAGTCAGCAGTGGGTGCCACAAAGCAGCTCACTGGCAATGACAAAGCACTTCTAGGGGTGGTCAGCATACCAGAAAGTGTCTGAGAATTGAACAAAAAACGTATAATCTTTACCAGCAATGTCAGAAGGATTTTCCCCCACTGTCCCCATCCCTGCTTCAAGGCATGGGTGATGCTCACCCTGTCCACAAACTCACTGTCAAATCTCAGATCTGGGATGCTGTTTAGAGAGGCAGCATTTTAGAGTATCAGCAGAGGTTTGCACACATTACTTCTTATAAAAACCTGGTTGGCCACAGCAAATGTAGCTCCCAACCAAACCTCTCACCTCTGTAAAGCCCTCTGTGGGCTCCTATTCCCCATGCACACTCTGACCTGGCTCTGTGCACCAGTAGAGGCAGATCAGGTGATCCCTGCTCCAGATGCACCACAGCAGGGACAAAGGTGGTAGCCCCAGAAACCTTCAGGGATGAAGGGAGGCCTAGAAGTACCACAGAGTGGTCCTGAGGCACCAAATGATCAATGCTTGTCCTGGATTTTTTACAGTCAAATGCACGGCTTCAGCTTGTGCAGCAAGAAACTAGATACTCTGAGCAAAGATGCTCTGTGGACTTCAGGCTCCTTCTTCCTGCCTCACACTGCAGGACTGGAGCTCAGTTTACCAAATGATGTGATTGAATCAAAAAGTGAAAGCACTTTAGTACAATGCTCTGACTATGGAAAGGATGCCTTAATTTGCAGATATCTTCTCTAGTGCTGCTATTAATTTACTTCTACCATACTTTAAGTTTCCTCACACCCACAGGAAAAAATTAAAAAACTCATACCCCCCTTTTCAAACAAACAGGTACCTTATACTATGCACTTTGATGCAGGTAAAGTCCTCTGTCTAAAGCAACTTCCAGAGATCTCTGCCTGCCATGAGCCTTCAGCAGGGACTGCCCAAGTGCATTTATTTTGAGTGCACACATATTGCACCTGCGTCTCTGATGGCATGGCAAGGAGACAGCTGGCAGCATCCCTTGGTTTGCAGATGCTTCAGCCACGGACCAAGTTCATCAACACTTATGTGGATCCCCATGTAGCCAAAATTTTCCTCCATGTCTCTTGCAACTGAGAGGCTGCCAGTGCTACATCTGCCTCTACAAGTTATGAGTAACAAATATTAGGATTCCAAAATATAGGGCCCCAAGAGAGAAAGGATTAGACACAATGCTTTAAAAAAATGAAGCTTTTGTATTTTAATATCCGTGTTCATTTCTCATCCTCCATCAAGCTTTTCACACAGTGCTTTGGGTGGGGAGCAGCCAAGAGTCATGGCACCTCCAAGGGAGCTGTCAGCTGAGGGACCATGTCCTGGGACACTGGGAAGGTCAGTAGCAAAACAGATCTTCTAGAGGGGAAACACTTGCTCCTTTCTGCACCTGTATAATTCCCCAGATGGACACCCACTAGAGCTGCCAGATTTAAAATGTGCCTCAGCAGCTGGAGTAAGCTGTGAGGAACTATTTATCCATTTATCACTGAAAAAAAAAAAATAGAGAGAAAAGAAATGGAAATATGGACTAGAAATAGAAAAAGTATAGAAAAGTAAAAAAAGTTGAGAACATCAGAATAGGAAGGTGAAGAACAGAAGGAAGAGAAAGCTTAGCTGGAAAAAAACACTCTTTTGCAATCCTGAAAATGAGCACATTTGGAGAAGAATAACAGTTCTGCTCTTGTTTTAATTATGAAACCAACAAAAATCCCTGAATGCACAAAAATGCTGTCCCAAATAAAAACTAATGCTCATTTTTTTTCAGGAAAATGACCAGCAACATAGCAAATTCTGTGGAAACAGCACTCCCCCAGACTCCTGTCAAGAAGGACAGGGCATTAGCTAAGGCACCAAGGAGCTGACATAGTTAAACACTGCTGCTGTAGATACAATACAGTTTATGACTGAAGTTGTAAAAACATTCATGAAAGCAAATTCATAAGAAACTCTAATGAAGATGTATAGAAGGGCTGTAATGCCATGTAGCCTCTTGATAGCTAAGGCCCTGATCCTGCAAATTAAGCTAAGTGGCAAAGTTAATCAGATGCATAAGCGTTTGCAACATCAGTGGTTTTTTTTCTTCCCCAAATGAGCTAAATTCAAAAAGCCTTGGTTTAAATTACACAAAGATATTAGCAACATTGGTTCTTTATTAGAAGCAGTTTATTCATTCAGAGTGTACAGTATGGAGCAACATGCCTGGCATGGTTAGTGAAGCATGAACCTGAAGGGGAAGAAATCCCTTTGCATTCCCTTCACAGCCAAGTTGCACAACAATTCAGGCTGCTGCCTCAGCAGCCAAATGGGCAATTTTCCAAGCCGAAAAGTCAGCAACGAACCCAAGTGTTAAGGCAGCTTTGTTCTATCTTAAAGCTGACCACACACCCTTGGAAAGCTCCCTTGGATTCTTCTTCTTCCTCCCCATCTTCTCTCCAACAGCCTTTTCTAGAAGAGCTCAACCATGATGTTACATTTCCCAGCCCTATGCTCCAAAATAAGGGACAAAAAACTCATGCAGCTTCACAGGATTCAAAGGGCAAACCTTGAGTTCATGGCAAAGCTAGAAATTTCCTGGAGAGGAAAACAAAATTAGAGCAATGCACATAAGACAGGAGGAGAAGGAAAAAAAACCTCCAGGTTTTCCAATAGCTCATGTCCTATCTCAGATGTAAACTTAAAGCTGTGGCAAACATGTTAGCAGCAAGCATGCCAAAGTAACTCGCAGGAGCCATCCTTTCTTGTCTTCATGGCAGAGAACTAAATACTGAATCAAAGCAGCAAATCCCACTTATAACTTGCACACCTCAAAGACATCACTAAAATAATCTCTTTTGTATAATGCAGGATGTCTTGTTCAGTGAGACAGAAAAACTGTCAAAGGCTGAACAGGCAGAAGAGAGCGAGAAGCTGTCTCCACGAGCAGAGTATTTCTATGATCATAACACAAGATGATCAAAGCTGGGAGGCCAGGGGACATTGGTGTCCTCTCAGCCTACCCAGCAGCAGCTCAATAAGGTTTTTTGCACTGATCAGTTGACTGGCAACAGTTTCTCATTTCAGTAAATTTTTAGAGAGGGTTGCAAAACACCCTAGAAGCATCCATCGGGTACACTCATGAGCTATCAGTGTGAAGTGACCAGGGACTACCTTCTCTGCAGTGAAATATGGGAGATGTTGGGATGGGATGGTTATGCCACACTGCAAAATACAACAGTGCTATAGTAAAGGAGAAAATTCTGTAAAACCTTTCAGAAAGAAATATGAAAAGAACAAGTGAACAAATGGCTCTTTGCTTCTCTCTTGCTTCTCTCTTCCATTTTCCAAGCACCTCAAGTGACAATTTCTAAACATAACTATTACTTAATTTCCAAGTTTTCTCTGTGTGTATCCTCCCCATTTTTAACTGGGTCTGATAAGATTAATTTCTCATAACAACATTCCTATAACCTCCTTAACTAGAATTGCTTATAAAAATATTTTTCCCTTCCACACCATGGCTGCACTAAACTCTTTCATAGCCAGTCTGTTCTGAATGGCCATAACATATTTAGAAACCAAGAAAGTCTATAAAGTATTTCACTGGTCAGAGGGTTGGAACTAGATGATCTTTGAGGTCCCTTCCAACCTTACCATTCTATGATTCTATGACATTTCAGGGAACCCCCTCGAATTCACTGATCACTTGTGGTCATTCATCACTTTTCCAACAGGAGCGAAAGGTTTAGCCTTGTCTTTGAACCTTGGTCTCATACCAAGTGAAAGAGAAGATGGAAATGACAAGAGTGAAACACTTACACGCCACATTGTCATTCCTAGTCCCTAAGCCACAAATGTTTGGAAAATATTTTGAGTAAATATAAAACTGTTCTTGTTCCCTTTTTTCAGTCTTGGCTTACAGGTCACTCTTGGAGACAAATATTGTGCCAGATGGACTTTTGTTCTGACCTGATACACAACTTTTTACTTGCTTGTAGGATCAAGACCCAGCTTTTCAAAATTCCAGAGTTTTGGAAGTATTTCAAAGGGGAAAATAGTAAAGAAAAATAAATGTCATCAATCTAGTAACTTTTTTTTTAGTGTTTTGGGGCATGTTTCTGTTTGTTGGTTTGGGTTTTTGGTTGTTGTTTTGATTTTGTTGTTCCTGTTGTTTTTTGTGGATTTTTTTTAAACCATTCTTCCTTGCATCTTTTGTAATAACCAGACAAGTATTAAATAGTTACAGAGTGACATCAGGAAAAGCAGGAAAAAGGAACCCCCTTAATATCTCTTGCTATTTCCTACAAGGCAAAAAGAAATGAAGTGAGGATTAAAATTGTCTTGAGAAGCAAAAATAAATGCTGAGAACTATTAGAAACATGAAACACTTTCATTTCAAATCTGCAAGAGAAAATATGCTCTTTAAAAAAAAAAAACAAAAAAACTTCACTAAAAAATGAATTTAATTAATTCAATTAATTTGTGAAGTAACCTCTTCATTTCAGCCTAACCCCTCCACATCAGAGAGCCGGATGAAGGGGACATAGAGGGAAAAAAAGAGGGGGCTTCCTGGAGTGCTTTGTGCTGAGGCTATTTTGGGTTGCATAGCAGCTGGTGGGCAACTGTGGACAGTATCTACAGGCTATAGCAACGCTTGAGGTGATGGCTGCCAGCTTTGCCAGCCCTTGGATCTGCCCCGAGGTCCAGAAGCACAAAGACATCATGAGGCCATTTTCCTTCCTTCTCCTGTGTTGAGCCTTCTGGGAGGCACATGACAAAACCTGGCACTGATCTCTATCAGCCTAAGCTTCCAGACCCAGAACTCAGAGATATTCACCCCATATGTGTTTGCTGAACTGCACCAATGTGTTTCAGGGCTCACTCTTTTCTTACAGTCAGAAAGATGCAGTCAGACTCTGCTCTTTGGAATAACTGCTGGAACAAGATCAAATTGGCAGGATCCTTAGTCCACAAAGCCTGGTCTTCAAAACAGAAACATTTGATAACAGTGCTCCCTTAGCTTGCTGCAGAAGATTCCCTTTGCTAAATTCAGCCACTAACCAGCACTGCTAACCCATTCTGTTAACAGGATACTCAGCATGGCCTGAAACCACTTCCAAAAGTAATTTTTAATACAACTCCACAGCTGCTCTGCAAACTTTAGGATTGAACACAAGTTAGTACTTGTGCAATCAGTGACTAAGACACTTGCTCTTGAGGTTATTTGTGTTGACAATGTAAATATATAGGTGAACAGGTTCTTGGAGGTACAATGCAAAGTTGGCACTGCCTGTACCAGAGCAGGTAGCATTGGTTCATGATGGTCAGCAAACATGCATTTTGGCATAGCTCTCACTGGAAAGAGAAGCATGTAACTGTCAGTCCCTGGCTTCTGAATAACTAAACATAAAATGTCAAGAAACAAAAAAAATCAACAAATTAATCTTCCCTTTAAGTGCCTGCCAAATCTGATATAGACAAAACATCAGGCAGGCAAAGGATGCTTCAGCTTGCCCTGCAAGTGTCTAGCTGCAGAGAGCACTCAGACACTGCTCTCTCCCAGACTATCAAGGTCAGCAGCTCCCTTCAGAAAGCAGCCTTCTCACCACAGCTGCAGCCTGACACCTGCCAGCTTCATCAGCTGGAGTTGAAACCTTCTCCAGATTTGTGGGCCCTGCCTGGCAGCAAGGCAAACCAATGCAGGCTCAGACTGGGCTCATCAGAGCACAGTGATGATCAGTAAGTGTCCTTCCTCCCACTGGTACCTGCAATCTAGTACCTATGCCCAAGGGAAGTAGCACTTGCTGGCATGCCATGGGTCTGCTCCCAGGGCTTTCTTCTAATGCCACCGCCCTGGGAGGTGACACCAGGAATATAAATGAATAGAGAACTGGGAAGCCTCAGCATCAGAGCCTTCTGCCTTGCCTGCACAAAGGTGCAGCTGGGTCACACCAGTGTGAGGCTGGAACTGGAGTTACCATGGCAAACCACTTGACATCAAGTGACCTCACTGGAGATTTTTGGGGGATGCAGTAAAGCCGATTGTAATGATAATTTTCTTACAGGACTGCGGTGTTGTGCTTATGTCAGATGCTGAACATCACTGGTTACAGGAATGGTCCCCTCCCCCTCAAGGACTGGGAATTCTGCATTAAGTCATCAGTAAAAATAGGGTTTCATGAATCCCCAGTTGGCTGCATTACAGGAGCATCATACACGTAAGGAAAGGTTTAATCTATTTAATTTACTAGACATAATGGAGTAATCTTATTCCTGGCACAAAGAACACCAAGATCCATAAGATATACAAAGATGTTGAAGCTCTTTTTACTTGAAAAGTAAATGACATCTGTGGGGAGGGTACCTGAGTGCTCACACACAGAGTAATGGTCCATTTCTACAGGCATACCAGGTTTGGAGAGAAACTCAAGCAACCAAATAAAGAAGCTGAAATGATGTCAGAGGTATTACCTGAAAGATTTAAACAGCACAGCTATGTGTATCCCAGACTACAAGAAGTTCAGAAGAACATCTCTGCAGCTCTGGCATGGTGTTTATAATACCTGAAGCCATTTGGTTTCATTAAGGAGATGCTGGATGTAGTATCCAAGCGGGTGTGCAATGCTATCTATTGCAGGGGGCTGTGGTGATGACTTACAACAGCTTTTGCAGGTATAGTTAATTTCACTTACCAAATTGTGTGCATTGCACTAACTATAGCACTCTTGTAATAAAAGTTTCATCTGGCACAGTGGCTTCCATTGGGGATACCATGCATTTTGGCTTCTAGAAAATCTTGAGTTCATGCAACCAGGTTGAGATATCTGTTAACTTTGGGGGTTACATTGTTCACATTTATATGACTGCTTATTGCATGTAGATGCACAGAGTGGACGCTTAAAGTACCCTCATGGTACCAAACATGATTGTTCTGTGCCTCTGTATGGCTTTCATATGGACATTTCCAGTCTTCTGGTGTCTCTCAACTCATTTGTTTTTCTTGCTTAAGCCAGTGAGAAAACATTGGGTTTTGTTGGTTTTCCTAACAGGCAAAAATCAAGCTTGCTCTGTATTATTAAATGAATTTAACTGTCTTGGAGCTATTGAAAAGAAATTTCAAGGCATTTTGCAGTCTGAGGTTGAAAAATGTTCTTGTCTTGAATATTTTGTTTCTTTGTCTAATGAAATCAGTACACTGATCTGTGATCCAAACATAATGACTGCATTTCAAAACCAGTAAAAACTTCAAAGGAGACCGTTCACTGCAAACTACAGAACAGTCCTAGAGTTTTCACTGAGCTACTCTACATCAGGAAACATATCCATATTCATTAGCAGTTTATTTATATTCAAAATGCTACAGTTCTGAAACAGCAAATCAAACAGAAGTCTAAAAAGCCAGTGTATTCAGACAAGATTATTCTCAGGAAGTTATGAGTATTACAGCAGTTGTACTGAGTAGATGGGATTACTAATTAAGATATTGGTTTGCTCTGACGTGTGCTACCCTGAGCAGAAGAACTGTCAAGTTATTGTGGCTTGTAGAAAAGTTTTCTCTGTGTACCATTTCCTGTGTTTTCTAAAATGAAAACTCGCTCAAAGTCTTCATGCTTCCAAAATTCTCAGGGCTATAACTGCTGAAAACTGGCAAAATTCCTACCAACTATAACCTTACCAGAGTCGGTCTAGAAATATATTTGTTACAGATTTAAAAGTATCTTGCTGTACTCCCAACAGAAACCCACATAATTTATTTTATGGGGCTTCAAGTCTGGGAACAACTGCCAGCAGTTTGTGTTCTGCAGGACAACGATCTTCAGGAGATTCATGTTTGATTTGCCACAGAAATTAAATTTAATCTCCTAAAGAGAGGAACAATGAGTCAACAGTCCTGTATAAGGCTGAGATTTCGAGGAGAGGAATTCAATTTTGCCATAAGGTTAGATTTCTTGTGTGATCTTGGACAACACCCTTGTGAAGGTCTCCACTGCACTCTGACTGTGACAAAATGGTGTATCTGGAGCCTCACGCTGTTGTAGCTGGCCTGTTTCTGAGTCCTGAGTCTGGTGGAATTGGTTCATATTAGTATCCTTACCCTGATATTTATTGTAAATCTGAAGGTATTTCTTTAGTCATGGACCTGAGAAGAATGGAAAATTAGCCTACCTAGAGTTTTGTGACAGTAGGTGTCTAGCAATAGCTGAAGCAGCTCAAATATCTTTGTAAGAAACCATTAGTCCTCCCAAATCACTTTATCTTCATTTCTAAATGAGCATGATAGTGCTAACTGTTGAGGGGAGTCTGGGCACTCTGTTTTGGGGGTAATGGAGTTCAGAGAGCTCAACTGATCACCTCCAGGGCCAGAGGGTAATCTCAGACATCTTCACTGATGCAGCTGTAGCTACTCTCTTCAATCAAGGACTCATTTGCTTTTAAATAATGATCCTATGATAAACATTGTGAAGTGATGTTGTACT
>VWYK01066281.1:0-10914 GCA_013399775.1 Semnornis frantzii | reverse complement strand
CCCAGCTGCAGGCCCTTGCCCTTGGTCTTGTTGAACCTCCTGAGGTTGGCTTGTCCAGGCCTCTCTGGATGTCATCCCTGCCCTCCAGCTGCCTGCTGCACCACACAGCTTGGTGTCATCAGCAAACTTGCTGAGGGTGTCAAAACACCTGGAATCTGTGTTTTGGACTGGGGGATCTCTGAGCTGCCTCAGCCAATAAAGGGTTCCTTCCAGATGCTGGCATGCCTGTGAAAGTGTTTTAGTCTCTGTAGATAATTCTGCCTTGTATATGTATCACAAGGAGTGGAAATAGTGAAACACTGGCACAGATTCCCCAGAGGTGGTGGAAGCCCTATCCCATGTCAGGTTTGACAGGGCTCTGAACAGCCTGCTCTAATTAAAGATGTCCTTCCTCATTGCAGGGGTTTGGACTAGGTGGCATTGAAAGGTCCCTTCCCACCCAAACCACTCTGTGATTCTACAAAGCTCATAAGGAATGGAACCTGTGTGAAAGGCATGGTCTGAAGGATATTTCTGGAAAAACATGGATGTAGGGAAGCTAACAGAGAGCTGACAGTCAAGTGTGGGAATTCTGTATGGTTTGGAAAAGCTGAGTGTTAGATGAGTATGTGGAAGAAGGACAGAAATGCCAGCAGGGTAGAAGAGGATTCCACTGAATTCAGAATGTGACTGCTGATACTTGAGCAGCTGCAACAAGTGTTCCAAAAGATTCAGTGAGGGGAAAAATGCATGAGAAAGGAGATGGGAGCAGCCTAGAGAGTAACAGGAGAGGAAAAAGAGCAGCAGATCACCTAAGTGCATGAGGAGGAAATAGCACAGCAGAGAAGGAAGAGCTTCCAAGAGAGATGTTCTAAGGACAGGAGGAGGGAAAGAGCAAGGGGTAGGAGCCAGTGGGTAGGCAAAGAGGAAAGAGAGCCAGGAGCTGGAGAACTGGGGAGTCGAAGGCAAGGAGCACCAGAGGTGAGGCTTAGAGCTAGGTGAAGGATTGGTGCAGATACAAGAGTGGAGAGAGAAGAGTTAACAAGAAAGGAAAGTACCAAGGGAGTAGGCAAGAAAGGAGACAATGAGGATAAGAAAGGATTAGGCTTAAAGCAAGGGAGCTATTTTGATTAAGACAAATGATGTGAGCATAATTAGCATTTAGGAGGGAGAGTGAAAAGGCATCGTTGACATCTGGACCATGTTTTGAATTATATTTTATGGATAAAATATAAATATTAGTAAAAGTATTACAGAACTGTGTTATCCATCTGGCCACTTGCATTTTGCAGTTAGAGCACGAGAGAGTGAAGGAGAGGTTTGAGGAGGACATGAATGTGCTTCTGCAAGAAAACTTGCCCAACTGGCTTCCTGCATACAGTGAGGTAAGGGAACACAACTAAGGGCAAATGGAAGGTGAAAGCCAGAATTGCTGGTAGAGCATCAGTACATTTTTCTTCCTTCCATTTGTTGTCTCACATGAGAGGGCCTAGTAGTGGTGTTCCTAAACAGTCCTCCTCTTTTGGCACAGAGGTTGCAGTCAGCAAATCACTGAAGCATGCAGAGAACCTACCTTTCTCTTATTCCTTTGCTGGGCTTGGTGTATACCTCGAGACTTCTTTTTTCCTAACTGTAGCTGTTGTTGCTAGGAGTTGCTTGGTTCACTCAAACACCACTGGTGCTTACTACCATGCTTTGCTCTGGAGGTGTTTTATCCAGCTCTGGATTGTGTTGGCAGAAGAATTAGGAGTGGGGTGGAGAGCAGCAAACATTTGTCACAGATCTCCATTTGGCATTGAGCTGTTGACCACAACTCTCTGAGTGTGGCCATCCAGCCAATTCCTTATCCAGCAGTGGTTGTGACAGTTTGGGAGTTCCCTGCCCCCCCACACTTTAAAATGACCCAGACTAGAACTCAGCCAGAGCTGGAAGTTAAGAGATGAAGCTCTATTTCCAGCTCAGCACAATGTACAAGCAGAGATATACACTATAGACAGGAATAGTTACAGACATAGACAAGTTTAAGGTAATACAGACACACAACTCCCCTCCCAGAAATCAGAGACCCCAGGAGGGGNCAAGACACTCTCTTATCTTCTTCGTTTTGGGTTCCTTATTCCTAACCATCTCAGCAAGCCTGTGAGTGAAGTAGACATCACCATTGCTTTCCTTCACAGCCTATAGTATAATTTTTCTATTAAAATATTCCAAATAGCTCAAACCAGCACAGTGGTCCACCCCTCAAGACCATGCTTTTTGAGTTTGGTGACCAGAATGTCATGGGGACAATGTCAAGCACTTGACACAAGTCCACGTAGATGACATCAGTTGTACTTCCCCTATCCACTGATGCTGTAACTAAATCATAGAAAGCCACCAAACAGGTCAGGCATGATTTGCACTTGATGAAGCCATGTTGGTTACCAGCAGTCACCTCTTCTTCAGCAGGATCTGCTCCATATGCTGCCAGGCCATGATCTTTCCTTGCCATCTCTCCTTGGAGATGGAAAAGAGGCAATAGGGTTAACTGCAAAAGCTTTTAAACTAGAATGTTCATCATGCTGGTCTCTTTTTGTGTAATGCTTAAAAATCTCAGCTCCATCTGAAATAGTTTGTCTCCTGTAAGAGCTGAATCAACATAAAAATGAATTTGGGGAATACTTGGAGGTATTCTTCATCCACCTTTGTTCTTTCAATATACTTTAAACATGTTTCCATTAACTTCCCCAGTACTGCACAATGCTCCTCCTTCTAAGAGCTACTTGACCCTTGCTCTAAGTCTATCACATCATAACACATTAACATAGAAATGATTCTGAGAGGTGAGGCTGAAGGCACTCAGTGCTTACAAGCTTCCTTCCTCAACTGGATAAGAAATGGGAAGAAAAATACTTGATATACACATTGTAGATGCTTTATATTGCACCATATCTGGCCAGAAGATCAACAATTTCCAACAGTAAATCAATGCCAGCTATGCTGAGCATTTTAAGAAGGAAATACTGCCAGATTCAGGAAAGAATCAGAAAACCTGGACATTCAGGGCTCTCTGGGGAGGCCAAATACCTGCATCTTTTCTGCTCCAGCCACGTGCAGGATAAGCTGATTGGCACTAGAAAGATAAGTATTTGCTTTCTGCTCCCATATTGTATTTGCCTCAGTGCTGGGAAA
Source organism: Semnornis frantzii (assembly GCA_013399775.1). Lineage (NCBI taxonomy): Eukaryota > Metazoa > Chordata > Aves > Piciformes > Ramphastidae > Semnornis > Semnornis frantzii. The sequence goes on along the minus strand of VWYK01066281.1, from coordinate 7,764 downwards.
AATGGTACTGCTACCATTGTCTGGAACCTATGGCTAAGTCTCCTTTTCTCTTTAATCCTCAGGAGTCTAATCAAAAGCAGTGTGACCAAGTCAAGGGAGATGATTCTGCCCCTCTACTCTGCTCGGGTGAGGCCTCACCTTGAGCACTGCATCCAGTTCTGACAGATGTGGAACTGTTGAAACAGGTCCAGAAGAGGCCATAAAGATGATCAGAAGGCTGGAGAACCTCCCCTATGGAGACAGGCTGAGAGAGTTGGGGCTGTTCAGCCCAGAGCAGAGACAGCTCCAGGGAAACCTTAGAGCAACCTTCCAGTATCTCCAAGAAAGCTGTGGAGGGACTTTTCCAAGGGCTTGTAGTGACAGCACGAGGGAGAATGGCTTTGAGCTGGAAGAAGGGAGATTGAGACTGGAGATGTGGAAGAAATTCTTTAGTGTGAGCGTGGTGGCACACTAGAACAGGTTGCCCAGGGGGGTTGTGGATGCTCCCTGCCTGGAGGTGTTCAAGGTTGGATGAGGCAGGGGAGTTTAAGCTAGATGATAATTAAAGTCCCTTCTACACCAAACTGTTCTGTGATTCTAATGGAGAATCAGAATTGCAGCACTGTGGACTCCTGGTTGTATTTTAAGACTCTCATCCTAAACATTCACATTCATAGAAGAAACAAAAGAGCATCCTCAGAGTCATGCCAGTTGATGCTTTTTTGGAAAGCTGACAGAATTGTTTTGAAAGTGACCCTAGACCCAGAACTGAGAGAATAGAAGGTTTGGAGCTATGTGGGCAATTCTCTGCTGCCAGTTCTTGGGCAGGCTGTTTGATGGGCTGTTTGCAGGTTGTGAGAGTGTGTATTTGAGGTGGGCAAAGGAGCACTTCTTTGACATCATCTTTTCCTTGGAACCTCTCACCAATAATTATTTCAGTCTTCTCTGTTTTATGAGGAGAACTAGGCTGGGAGAGAGGGAAGAAGTGAAGCATAAGGTAAAGATGTGGAGAAGGTGTGGGCAGTCTAAAAGGCAGAGATCTAGATGCATCAAGGAGTCAGGAAGGCAAATACTCCTGAAGTTAGGAAAAGCCACAGGACCACACACAAAGAATCCCATTTTATGTTGAGGAACAACAGAATGATCTGGATTCTGTGTCTGACCATTTCTGGCAGGCTTCCAAAACCTTGTGTTCGGAGCAGCAGTGCTCAACATTCCCTAAGAGGAGTTGCATAAGGACACCAGGAAAGCAGAGGGGAAGGATTTGTGGGTGTGGGTTTGTTACTGACAACAAGTAACCACATGATCATGGAGCTAATCAAGGTAAAGGAGCATGGCAGTGGTAGTAGATGATCTGGGAACTGATTGGCAGCCAGAGACTGGTGGTCATAGTTCATCTCTGATGTTTTGGTGCAGATAGTCACAATGAATGGGCAATTCTGCTGCTTTTTCTTTTTTTCACCTAAAAAGCTGATTTAGGAAGAAACAAAATGATGCTTCTCGAACAGTAGGGTTTAGGACCTGAGGAGAACTGTAAGGATTTCCTCCTTTAATCTGTGGGAATTAGCCCTGACTGACAAGGAACTAGGAGGCAGCTGACTTGCAGTCCTCAGTTCACTTGCAGGGACATGGTGCACAGACCTGCAGGAGTAAAGCAGCTCTCACTTGAGGTGGAATTCGTATGAGGATCCAAGCAGCCGTGTCAATGCCGGGAGGAAGGTTGCCATTGTGTCCTGGGGGGGAAACCAATGCAGGTTGGACAGCAGAAATATACTTTCAAATTGTTGTACCTTGGTAATGCTTCAGTATGTAGTAACTATTGCTCAAGGCTGCGTGGTGAAAACGAGAAGAATATAAACCATTGTGTGGTAGTAGACCCAAAGTAGATTCCCTGGATCTTGTGCTGTATCCTGCAGTATGTAGAGTGTGTGGTGCTGTAGTAATTTTTGGTGATCCAGTCAAGCAGTGTCTTCAAAGAGAGCCTTCCACCTTTCCAACAATTGAGTTGTTAGTGATAAGCCATTCCAGATTCACCATTTGAAGAAGAAGTGTTCAGGGAAGGAAAAGCAAATAGTCACAGAAAAGACTTCTAAGATCATCAACTCCAAGAATTATCTAACTAACAAGTCTGATGCTAAACCATGTCCCTGAGCACCAAATCTCTGTGTCTTTTCAACATCTCCAGGGATGAGGATTGTTCAGCATCGAGTATGGCAGCTGGAAAGAGCAAGCAGAGTATGGGAGAAGGCGATGGGAGAGGGAAAGAAATAATCCTAATATTCCTAGTGCAAATCTGAGTTTATTGCTGGAGCAGTTAGGGAGATCTCCCTGAGAGGATTATGACTTTTCCAAAATTGCTAGTTGAGGAGATGTCAGATCTCTCTGAAGAACTAATATTGGGATATAAAATACCCCCTTGCTAGAAAGGACGTTTCATTTGGCATGATGCATTTCTTCTGTCCTTTTATTGCTCAAAGATGAGCAAATAATGTCAGTGTTTCCTTTGTTTTTTTATTTCCCCTGCTACCTACTGTCAGCTCAGCTGGTGGGAGGCAGGCAGAATGCAACCCCAAACAAGTTGGGTTTGAGTGAGGCAGGAATCAAATGGTCTTCCACCTGTAGCTCAGCCCTCTTGTGCTGTAGTAGCGAGCACAAGCCAGACTGTCATTGTATGGTTGTGAAGCTGTTGGGTTTCATGCTTTGGTGAGCAGTTCACAGAAGAAAACTGTTTTCAGAGTTGATATATTTTTGCCTGCCTGTTGCTAGTAACTGAAGGCTGTGGACATCTGAACCATACAGATGTTTTTAGGAGGAGACCATGGCATGTGGATTGACACAGCAGGTTGTCACTCTGTTAGCAAGGAGAGCTCCTCAGGCACATCTCACACCCATTATATTCAGAGAGGGAAATGTGAAAGAAAATTCCAAGTCCTATTTTCCATCTAACACTGATTTCAGATGTTTGGCACTGTCTTGTGCTTGAAGTGCTTCGATCCTGTTTGATATTTCAAATGTGGGTAGGATTAAAAAGGTCAAAAGGGGTGTTTGCAAGCTTGGAGACCTGCTAAACTCTTCACCACCAAGTGAAATGCACTCACTTTTTAATATGTATCTGTGTGTATCTAGGCATATTTTTTGTGGTTGTCTTTATATCTGTGTATTTACATCTTCTGTATTTGCTGCAGTCGTAGAGTTGTTTCAGCTGGAAAAGATCTCTAAGATAAACAAGTCCAATTATCAACCCAACACCACCATGGCCACATATTTCCTCAAGACCTCCAGGCACAGTGACTCCATCACCTCCCTGGGCAGCCTGTTCCAAGCCCTGACCACTGTTTCAGGCAAGAAATTTTTCCTGGTCTCCAAACTAACCCTCCTCTGGCACAATTTCAGGCTTTTCCCTCCCAGTCTGTCAGCTGATACTAGGAAGAAGCGACCAACCCCCACCTCACACCAACCTCTCTGTCAAATATTAAATTAATTTTAACACCCCATCTTCATCTTCAGAGGTCCCTGGATCCCACTCTGAATCCTGGGCTCACAAGAACATGCTGGCAGTAGAAGCTGCTGGCACTATCCCTGATTTTGTCAGCCTTGTCCTAAACAGCTGCAGGTAGCCTCAGCACCCAGCCACGCTGACCTGGTGCGAGGGTTTGGGAGTTCCCTGCCCCCCCCCACTTGTAAAATGACCCAGACCAGACCTCAGCCAGCTGGAAGTTAAGAGCTGAAGCTCTATTTCCAGCTCAGCACAATGTACAANGGTTTGCCTTACACACAAGGAGGATCTGCTGGGGAAGGTTAGAAGAAAAGTGGTTAGTGAAGTTATTCAGCAGAGAGGAGAAGCCAGAGCTGCTAGAGAGCCCAAGACCCAAGTGCCCCGTGACCCAGACTGCCCCCTCAAGACACTCTCTTAACTTATTTGTTTTGGTTTCTTATTCTAAACATCTCAGCAAGCTTCTGAGTGAAGCAGACATCACCACTGTTTTCCTTCACAACCTATAGTATAATTTTCTCTATTAAAATATTCCAATTAGCTCAAACCAGCACACCTGGGCAGCCTGTTCAGCTCCAAGACTCTTTGCTACTGTACACTGGGTGCTGTGACCATGACAGCACAACACAGTGACCCTGGATAGCACAAGCATACTGGAATGGCATCATCTCCATCAGGGCTGATGAAAGGAGAGCTTTGTGCCCACCCACTGAGTTGCTGATTCGGGGATAGATTTTGATCCTCTTCACCCAAGGGTTAAGCAGAGCTCACATTTTCTGTTTCAAAGATGCCAGCAGAAGGGGATTCTGTCCCAGGACTTTCTCTGTATTTTACATCACACAGCTTGATCACCAGGCTACAGAGGAGTTAGCTCCTAATCTGGCTTTGCAGCCCAGGAAAACCTGCTTTGCTGGCAGGAATTCAGCAGCAGAGGCAAGAAGTGTCTCTGCCAGAATTGTTACTATCCCGGGGCTCAGAGCAATTTTCTGAGGACCAGGAACCTTCTTGTTTTCTTCTGGGCTTGAAGAGCTTGGATTTGGTTTTGTTACCTGCGTGGAGGATGATGGCACCTCTATGCCTTCTCCAAAAGAGCTTTTGCAGAAACCTGTAGTAGTACTTCTGTGGAGGGAGTGGGATGTGGGAGTGAGGTTGTGGGAGGTGATGTGTAAGGAAGCCTATACATCTGGGCCCTCCATCTCTGGTGTTCACCTGGCTTAAGGTGGAAAATGTGTTTCTCAGCCTTGATGGGACTGAGACCATTCTGAGCCTCCACAGAGATGGAGCTGGAGACAGCTGGGCAATGCAAAGGTCAAAAAGCAGTAACATCTGTGGTCTGCCAGCAATACAGAGTTACTGCCTGAAAGAGGAACCTTTCAGGGCTGTGGCTTGGATTTAGGCATTAAAAAATTCACTTATTATTTCACTGAAATCTTGTTTTGGGTCAGGACTGCAAGCCTGGCCACGCTCTGGGTGTTGCCCTGAGGACTTTTCCTTCTGCTCCAGAGCAGAGCAGTTAGGAAACAGAGTCCCAGTGCTGCCCTGTGCAAAGCCCCCAGGTTTTTGCAGGCTTTTTCCCATTGACTTTGTGCAGGCATTCTGAGGATCTGCTTTGCAATTGCTCCCAACACGTGAAGCACAATTTCCCTGGCAGGACAAGGTGGGCTTGAACCCAAACGGTTGCCTTTGCAGTAGGAACGACAGGTTCCACAGTCATTAGCTTCAGATGAAGTTCCTGTGCTGCTGCAGCTACTTAACCCTCCCGGTTCTTTAAATAGGTGTCCTTGGGCAGCTTTTTCACGCCTTTAATCCTGGCACAGATGAAGCAGCACGAATACAAGTGTTTAAGGCAGCCCCCAGAGTTGCCTGTGGAATAAACATCACATTGTTTGCCTGTCACCACTGCTGTGGGGCTGGCATTCAGCACTCTCTAGTCTTAGATAATCTTTCTGACAGGAGCTGTGTAAATGCAGACAGAATTACCTTTATGGTAATTATAATTACCTTTATATTTTATTTTTTTTTAGGGTGAGGGAGTGGGGAGAACAGATACCCTTTAATAAAGCAGAATAGCTGTTTCCTGTGATTTTCATTCACATAATACTCATAGTGCTGCAGAACAAACGAGCTGTTGGAAAAGGGAGCAGAATTAATACTGTGAATGAATTTGCCTGGAGAGGAATTTTTGTTAAAGTGATGAATCTACCTAACTTCAGTAAACCAATTACCTCCCCTCCTGGATTTGTGAATATGAAAGCTCAATGGGATTTGTTGTAATCCCTCCCTGCGAACAGATGGGCAGATTGCAGCTCCCTGCAGAGCCTGTTCCAGCCTTCCCAGTGCCTCCCCCAGTCAATCGCCATCCCCTTTCTTTACACCCTGCCTCTCAGTGTGTGCCCCAGGGCGCAGGACTGGAGGCAGTTCTCTTTGACAACTGTATCAGTGAGCTGAACAAGGGAATTGAGTGCACCCTCAGCAAGTGTGCAGGTGACACTAAACTGAGTGGCAGTGTTGATCTGCTTGGGACTAGGAAGGCTCTGCAAAGAGATATGGCCAGGCAGGATCGATGGGCCAAGGTCAGTTGAATGAAGTTTAACAAGGCCAAGTGCCAGGTCCTGCATTTTGATCACAACCACCCCATGAACATTCTAGGCTTGGGGCTGGAAACTGCCTGACAGAAAAGGACCTGAGTGTGCTGATTGACAGCCAACAGTGTGCTCAGATGGGCAAGAAGGCCACCAGCACCCTGGCCTGGATCAGCAGTGGTGTGGCCAGCAGGATTAAGGAACTGATTGTGCCCCTGAACTGGGCGCCAGTGAGGCTGCACCTCAAACCCTGGGTTCAGTTTTGGGTCCCTCACTCCAAGAAGGACATTCAGGGGCTGGAGCATGTGCAGAGGAAAGCACCAAGGCTGGATAAAGGGCCTGGAGAACAGGGCTGGTGAGTAGCAGCTGAGAGAACTGGGACTGTTTAATCTGGAGAAGAAGAAGTTGAAGGGAGACCTCATTGCTGTCTGCAATTCCCTGAAAGAAGGCTGGAGCCAGATGGGGATTTTTCTTCCAAGTATCAGGTCATAGAAGGAGAAGAAATGGCCTGAAACTGTGCCAGGGGAAGTTTAGGTTGAATATTACAGGAGAGTTGGACTCAATGATCTCTAGAAGTCCCTTCCAACCCCTAGCATTCTGTGATAATGAAATAATTCTTTCCTGAGTCATCAGACATTGGAACAGGCTGCCCAGGGAGGTCACTTCCAATCCCTTCCATTCTGTGATTCCATAAACTCCTGTTTGCAGGGAATTCTAGAGCAGCCAAATCTTTTACTTCAAGTTCAAACCAACACAGCTGAAATTACAAGAACTAAGCCAGGAGTGACTTTTCATTCTCCTCTCTCTCTGAAATCATCTTGGGCACAGTTACTGAGTGGGCCATCACTATTTTCTGCTCTCTAGAGCAGCAAACTTTGAGTGTTTTAGGAAGACAGTAAAAGCTTTCCATCAGTTCATAGAGTGAGTCTCTGTTTTGCATAGTGCATGTCCAACAGGTACCTACAGGCATCTGTGCAGTGGAAAGCTGCAAGTAGTTTTGTTTGCTTCATTTGAAGTCCACAAAACCTCAAAATCATGGATATTTGTAGTTTCATAGAATCACAGAATGGTTTGGCTTGGAAGGGACTTCAAAGATCATCTAGGTCAAAACCTCTCCCCACAGGCAGGGATACCCTGGATTAGCCCAGGTTGCTCAAGGCCTTGTCCAGCCTGGCCTTGAACACCTCCAGGGAGGGGACATCCACAGCCTCCCTGGACAACCTGTGCCAGTGTCTCACCACCCTCACCCTTAAGAATTCTTTTCTAATCTCCACTCTCAGTCTCCCTTCTTCCACCTCAAAGCCATCCTCCCCTCATCCTGTCACTACAAGCCCTTGTCAAAAATCCCTCCCTGGCTTTCTGTAGGCACCCTTCAGGTACTGGAAGGCTGCTCTAAGGTTTCCATGGAGCCTTCTGTTCTCCAGGTTCAACAGCCCCAGCTCTCTAAGGCTGTTCCTATAGGGGAGGTTCTCCAGCCCTCTGATAATCTTTGTGGCCTCCTCGGAACACACTCCAACCATTTAATGTCTTCTTTGTGCCAGAGCTATCAGAACTGGACACAGTTCTCCAAGTTTGGTCTCAGGAGAGCAGAATAAAGGGGTAGAAACACCTCCCTCATCCCAGTAGTCAGAAAATCTTAATGTGATGGATATTTGTGAGCCTTTTGTGCAGTTCTGGTCTTGCTATTAACTGGAAATGTGTATGTTGGTA
>VWYK01066276.1:19857-30516 GCA_013399775.1 Semnornis frantzii | reverse complement strand
CTTCAGCTGCTTCTTGTAGGGCTCTGAGCAACCATAACAAAAATTTGTAGTCATGACTGAAAATGTAAAAAATAGCATGATCTAAATAAGGTCTAGAATATCAGCAGCAGCATGCAAAATGGTTTGATTATAAAAAACTATTGCTCAGAATCCATCTGTATACTTCTGTTAGCAATACCTTGTGTATACAGTAAGTGATACCTGCAGTTCTAGGAATATATCTTCACTGTAAAAAATATGATATATGCTTCACTGTGTCATAAATAATGCAACTATCCTGCTGGAAAACCCTGGAGGGCAATATATTTCAGTCTTGCTGTGAGACAAACTGTAAAAAACAGAGGGGTAATATTGACACTATCTAACAATACAGGTAAAAAAAAAAAAATAGCACTTCTTCCTCTGGAAGGATTTTGCAAAAGCCTAGCTAATACAAGGTGATTATGCTTTAGTAAATGCACACCTTCCTAGCTTTGAGGAAAGATTCCAATATGCTTAGTACCATGTAGCTCAGTAACTTAATACTTTAATTTCCATGCAAAACACCACTCAGAAAAGTAGGAATAGTATATCAGCCTCCAGTGGTGTACAAAAACCTGTCTTCAAAGGCAAAAAAGCTGGTAAACACACTGTTCAGTAGTTCTGTCTTGGAATGTATTAACCCAAGTTAAAAGAGGAAGATATTTTCCTTTGGCACTAAACAGGTGTTTTAAGAAGGGGGAAAAAAAATGAGGGGACACAGTCTCAGGATGTGCCAGGGGAGATATTTGGAGGAAGTTCTTCACAGAGAGAGTGATTTGCCATTGGAATGGGCTGCCCAGGGAGGTGGTGGAGTTGCCATCCCTGGAGGGGTTCAAGAAAAGACTGAATGGGGCACTTAGTGTCATGGTCTAGTTGATTGGATAGGGCTGGGGGATAGGTTGGACTGGGTGAGCTTAGAGGTCTCTTCCAACCTGGCTGATTCTATGAATCTGTGAAAATCAAAGATATATGACCTTTAATATAAACATTCTTTCTAGTCAGAAATACATTTAATAGTTAAATAAAAGATATTTATATTCATTTCTGTTATGTAGTGTTTTGAAGATGATGGGTATGACGAAAGAGTATTTAGGAGACTTAATGGTTTCCATCCCACCACTTCCTTGTTAGCTGCTAGCTCTTTTAATCACATGTCAGATACAGCCAGACTAACGAGCCGTGAAACAAAAAAGGAAGGTACAGCAAATATTTTTGCCTATTTGTATTTAGCAAAGTATTTATAGCAGACATTCATGCCCAGTTATCTGAAAGGCTTTTTGGCTGCTTTCCAAATGCACAGTTGGAAAGCCAAAACAGTAACCTGTATCTTAGCCCACTGATTACATAGCACCTTTGTCAAGTTACAAACAACAAACGTTCAAAGCACGACGTTGAGGTGAAAAATATGCAAGCAATCCTCATACTAATGTTTGTCCTGCAGATCATTAATCAAATAATTCCTGACATTGATTAAGAAGGGGAAAAAAAAAAAAAAAAAGTCAGCTGATGACTAAGTGAAACAAGGTACTACTTTTTTTTTACAGAAAACAAGCCATTTCCTCACTTTGTATGTTCACTCCACATGGTTTGACACTTGAAAAGCTTGCCCTTAACATCCAAACATGTACTCTTACTGCTGCAAAAACTGCATGCTAACAAGACAACTACCTGTACCATGGCAAAATCCTAGCAGAGAAAAAACTTTGTGATCTTATAGGATCATGTAGACTGTCAGGGGAAGCANTCTTCATCAGGCAGTGCTCCAGTCCCCTCATCATCCTCGAAGCCCTCTGCTGGACCTTCTCCATTAGATCCCTGTCCCTCTTCAACTGGGGAGCCCAAAACTGAAGGCAGTACTCAAGATGAGGTCTCACCAGGGCAGAGTAGAGGGGCAGGAGAACCTGCCTTGATCTGCTGGACACACTCTTCTTAATACACCCACTTGTGGTACAATTAGAAGGTGACTACAATTATCTGGCTTTGATAGTAACCATCTCATGCTGTATTAATTAATATAAGACAAAGCTATAAAATCTTTTATACTGACTCACACTGCTCTGGGGAACATTACATGCTACATTGTTGCACCCACAGCTTTAATGTTTGGCATTTGTTGTTCATAGAATAGAATCATAGAATCACCCAGGTTGGAAGAGATGTCAAGATCATCCAGTCCAACCTATAACCAGTGCTGAGTACAGGGGTAGAATAACCTCCCTTGTCCTACTGGCCACACTCTTCCTGATCTAGGTCAGGATGCCATGGGCTCTACTGGCCACCTGGGCACACTGCTGGCTCATATTCAGCTACTATCTATCAGCACACCCAGGTCCCTCTCTCCCTGGTTGCTCTCCAGCCACTCTGTCCCCATCTAGTAGTGTTGCTTGGGGTTGCTGTAGCCAAAGTGCAGAACCCTGCACTTAGCCTTGTTAAAGCTCATCCCATTGGCCTCTGCCCACCCATCCAGCTTGTCCAGGTCCCTCTACAGACCCCTCCTACCTTCCAACAGATTGGCACCTGCTCCTAACTGGGCGTCACCTGAAAACTTACTGATGCTGGGCTTAATCCCCTGGTCCAGATCATCAATAAAGATATTGAACAGGACCAGGCCCAGCTCTGATCCCTGGGGGACACCACTAGTGACTGCTGCCAACTGGATGTGGCACCATTCACCACCACCTCCAGCCAGTTCTTGACCCATATCAGATTGAATCTGTCCAAACCACGAGCTGCCAGCTTTGCCAGGAGCTTATTGTGGCAGACAGTGTCAAAGGCTTTGCTGAAGTCCAGGTGGTCTGTTAGAAACTGATGACCCCACACAACTTCATCTTTCTGAAAGCATAATGACAAACTCACAGTATCATTCTTCATTAGTTCCACTAGTCTTCTAACCTGGGCAGGAACATCCCTAAAAAGAAAAACAAAATCACAGAAGTAAAATAATAAAAATTAATGAGGAATCATTCACAGACAGTAAGGCTAAGGGGAAAGCTGATGAATGGACATCACTCACATAATGGCTAAAACAAAAGAATGGGGAAGATCAGTTCTCAGCAAATGAGAGGTATGATACTTCAAAAAAAAAAAAAGCTCTATTTTGAAACAACAATTGGGGGGTAAAAGGGGAGAAAACAATTAGCAACCCATCTGAAACCAGGACAGCATCTAAGAGAGTGTTTGATCACTTTGAGAGTGCTGCATACTTCTACCAACCATACAGAAAATACACCCTGCTACCACAAAGTAAACACACTCTGCTCCTTCCCAACATCAGACAGATGCTATTGATACAAAGGTCGTTGAAGCATTCATGCATGCACCAATGTTACTACATGGCCTCAAGGCACTGATATGTCTTCTGAGACCTGTTCTCAAGAGAAAAAGATATAATATAAATTTCACTGAAGACCGAGTGTAGTGCCAGTTCTGCCACAGACTGACCATAATCAATTCACAGTTTTCTCTCTTAGTGTCTCCACATGAACTTCTGGTTATACAGACAGGAGGTTTTAAACACACCTCATATAAAATAAGTTTTTTTTCCCCCCCCCTCTTTCACAATAGAGATGGAAGATTCCTGAGCAGTACTTGTAAAGTGCCCTGGTACTTCTTTGGTTGAAAATGCTAGAGAAAGTGTTGCTTTGCCTGCTAGATTATTTGATGTGTACTAGAGGCATTGCAAAGCCCCCATTACATTTCTTGGCCTTCATGCTACAGATAAGCTAAAGAAATAGATTTGGGTTTGCCTATCAGCCTTCTTGCAATCCTTTCAAAGTCCAGGGTTTAGGCCTTTTTAAGCCAGAACTGAATTTTAAAGAAAAATCTACTTTCTATTAAAATTAAAGGCGTTTTTCTCTTACTCTGCACAATCCCCTGCCACAGCTTGGTTGAGGGCAGCATTATCTGTAGTCTGCTTCCCAGTGCCAGTGGAATACCCTATCAGGGATGGGTTGAACTCACGAAGAATGTCTGCAGAAAAAAAACAGCACCCTGAAATGTTGCTTAATTCAGTAGGCAAAAAATAAGGTTATAAAGATTAGCCTCAGTAAAGGGTCATTAAAAATCTTTAAGAGGTACTTATTAAAAAATTAACCCTTAAATACAATGAACATGGAGATGTGCCATCACACAGCTATTTTCTTCCCTTCACGATTTCTGAATGCTCTGAATTATGACACCTCATGATGAAACATAAACATCTTGGCTAGCAATGCCATTTTGCCTGGTAAGTGGAGCCAAGTAACCCTGTGGCCAGGCAGGAGATTCTCATGCTGTTGTACTCTAACTGCAGATGGTTTGGAATCAAATCCTTTCCCCACACTGCTTGTTTGATCTTAGTTTATGAACCAGCCTTACAAACACCAAAGATCTAAAATTCTCTGACCTCTAAAAAGCATATAAAAATCTGATCTTGTGGCATGATTCAGCTTCCACTTAAAGCAACTTTCCCATACATTCAAAATAGTTTCTTTAGGCTATAATCTACGATCTTTCATTCATCTATCCCAAACACATTTTAGATAGAACTCTAACAAACAGAAGAATACTGAACCACCCCAAACCCTGGGAATTACTAAATACATAATTATCTACAGCAACTACAGCCTGGTTGTTATGCAACTTTTACTCAGGCCCAGTCATTGAATTAGAAAGGAATTGATTCTGTCATGCAATGAATATTTCTTTGTGTCTTCTTTTATAGTAAACAGCTGATTTAATAAACACCTCCAGATGTTTACCTGTCTTATGGAAAAAGGCACTTACTTGCTAGTGTCGTGACTGTGCTTATGTTTTCATTTCCTCCAATGCTGTTAAAAAGAAAGTAGGGGGGGGAAAAAATGTTTCAAGGTATGCTGGACTTGGCAAAGCAGTTTCTACACATGTAGACTGCATTCAAAGCTCTGCATGCACACCGATAGGGTCACAAAATCAGAGACTGTTACAACTGAAGCAGTCATATTAAGAACCCTGTACACTAGCTGCCCTTTCAGTTGTCTTATGCATTCCATCATATCTTCAAAACTGCCTGAAAGAAGTGTGAATTTTTAAAAGCTGCTATCTTTGCTATTGTCATCCCTACTAAAATACTTATTACTTCTGTTTTAGTTAACAAATCCTTTGTAACCATAACAACGAGTTCTGAAAGCATGTATTTCAGAGTGGTAAGTACACTCAATACCTTTCCTCTCCCCTTTCACTCCACTGGAATAGAATCATAGAACCATAGAATCATAGAATCCACCAGGTTGGAAGAGACCTCCAAGATCATCCAGTTCAACCTAATGCTACTAGGTTTTACTTCATGCTGTAGAAAATGCTAGTATACCTTTACCCCAGAGATACCAGTAGATTATTGTCAAAATAAAAAGTGCTAGACTTTGAAGACTTCTTTAGTATCCATTTAATGTGAAGTGTTTCTTAAGTGCCCTAGTATCTGTTTAAGTGTCTTACAGCATTGCAGTAGCTCAGATGTGTAAAAAATGATAAATAGAAGATCAGCCAGACAAATTTGGTGGCAAATGATACAGATGGAGAATAATAACTGAACATGACTCTCTTTCTTCAGAATGGCTTTTTGTCCTGTGTAATAAAATGCTGTATGTATAAAAGTCTGTAGTAACTCATAACTGATAAACCACTATGTGTAATATAAACAACAATGGGCAAAAAGTCAAGGAAAAAGATGTAGGTTGGGCAGTGACTGGCTTGAGAGCAGCCCTGAAGAAAAGGACTTGGGAGTGCTGGTAAATGAGAAGCTCAGTATTAGCTGCCAGCCTGCCCTTGCAGCCTAGAGGGCCAATCGTATCCTGGGCTGCATCAAGAGAAACTGTGGCCAGCAGACTGAGGAAGGTGATTGGGCTACATGATCTTTCAAGGTCTGTTACAGCCCCTGAAATTCTGTGATTATGTGATTCTCCCCCTATACATTGCTCCCATGAGACCCCATCTGGAGTACTGTGTCCAGTTTTGGAGCCCCCATTACAGGAAAGATATGGACATGCTGGACTAGGCAGAATGGATCCAAGACAGAGGTGGGTTGATTTAGATTAGACATTAGGAAGAAGTTCTTCACCATAAGGGTGCTGAGGCACTAGAACAGCTGCCCAGGGAGGTGATGGAAGCCACATCCCAGGATGTTTTTAAAGCCAGGCTGGATGTGGCTCTAGGCAACCTGATCTAGTGGAAAGTGACTTTGTCCATGGCAGGGGACTTGGAACTAGATGATCCTTGCGGTCATTTCCACCCCTGACAATTCTGCAATTCTGTGAAACAGACACTGTGTATGAAACAGCAGCAGCAAGAAATGGTGACACAGGCCACAGCAGGGAACTGCATGTAAGACACAGAGCAGGAACAGAAATGCAGAATGCACAAGCAGTGCAATGCTGCTGGGATCTAGAAGCCCCCTTTGCAATAGCTGTAACTGTGAGAGACCTTCTTAACCAGGATTCCCTGTCACCAGAGTATCCAGGCCTATTCCAGCCATGCCACAAGATATTCCAGCCACTAGTTTAAACATCTTATTTACCATGAATTAACATATAATCATGTGCTTCTGTGAAAAACAAAGTCAAATTCACTCTTCACAAGCCTTCTGTAGAAAAAACAACTATACATATCGAAATCCAAAATAATTGGTCCCCTCCCACTGTGCAAGAATTACTGGGACTTACCTCCAAGAAACGCCTCGGTATTGAGTCAGGACATCAAGAACATCTTGGGGCTTGGATGCTGCCCCATTGCCTGCCTGGAAGAAGAAAAGAAGTTCGTCTTCAGAAAATAAGATTTGTTACCGTAACTAATTTCCCGACCGATCCTACTGAAAATAATTAAAGAGGATGTTAATGAAGCAAGCTATGTCATCTTCCCAAAATATAACAGATCCTTGATCTCAAGAGGACTGAGTGTATTTTAGACTCTGCTCCAGCAAATTATCCTCTTCTATCGACTTCTCGATTAGATCAAGTGGGTGAAAAAAATGGTTGTGCATGTTCAAAATATTAATCTAATTCTAAATTTACATAAAGGGATGAATATGATAGCAACGGTCCTGAATGAATAATGGATTCATTTTTCCTCACACTAAAAAGTAGTAGAGCGATGGTTTTTTGCTTTCCTTCCCTCAGTTTCCATGAGAAAGATGACAACAAGGCATTAATGTGGTAATTAGCACAGAATGCAGAAGAAACATGAATTATGATATGAACAGTGGAGCAGTCATCACTGGTTGGGGAATCACAGCCAGTTTAAGAGCTGTGTTCACATAATTCCAGGAACAGTGTTTAAAAGAACCCTCAAGACAAGTTTGTCAACACACCTGATTATCTGCTGCCATTTACTCAAATATTGAGTCAGTATAAATGGACATGGCTTTATAGAGTTTGGCTTTATCTCATATGTATTTATCATATCATATGTATACACACAATTAGCTGCAGAATTTGTTCCTTCTGTTTACACTGCTTACTAGCAGCTTTGAAGGCAAATACCTGGAAGTTGCCTAGAGTCAATAAAGAAATGCAATCATACCAAGTCCACTGTAGCAGGTTGATTTCACTGCTGCACAACCTAATCTTGCAGCTCTACCTTGTGTGGCACTCTTTTGGACTCGTGTGCTGGTTTGAGCTAATTGGAATATTTTAATAGAGAAAATTATACTACAGGCTGTGAAGGAAAACAATGGTGATGTCTGCTTCACTCATAGGTTTGCTGAGATGCTTACAAAAAGATAAGAGAGTGTCTCGAGCGGGCAGTCTGTGTGTCACGGGGCTAACGGCTTCATGGGTCTTGGGCTAGCAGCTCTGGCTTCTCCTCTCTGCTGAATAACTTCACTAACCACTTTTCTTCTAACCCTCCCCAGCCGATCCTCCTTGCGCGTAAGCCAAACCTTGGGGTAAGGTGTGGGGGTGGGGAGAAGGTGGAAGGGTGGTTGGGAGCCCCTCCTGGGGTCTCTGATTTCTGGGAGGGGAGTTGTGTGTCTGTATTACCTTTACCTTGTATATTTCTGTAAATATTCCTGTATATACTGTATATATTTGCTTGTACATTGTGCTGAGCTGTAAATAGAGCTTCATCTCTTAACTTCCAGCTCCAGTTGAGGTCTAGTCTGGGTCATTTTTAAGTGTGGGGGGGCAGGGAACTCCCAAACCTTCACATCATTTTATTTTGGCGCCAAACATGGGGCTTGAACCCATGACCCTGAGATTAAAATAAAATGATGTGAACAGACTTGAACAGACTTGGAGACACCAGGCCCCTTTATCTTCCTATCCTGCAGTCACTTCTCCCAACAGAAGGAAGGAGAGCAGAAAACCTGTCTGGGCAAGCCAGGATGCGTTCAGGCCTAACCTGGCCAGTTCAAGCCTTCCACAACAGTTATCTAGTGGCCTTTACTTACTGTGAGTGAATCTCCCAGGGCAGCAATCACACGAATATCTGCTGGTTTCAAATTGTGAACTAATAAATAAATAAAAGATATTGTAAGGGAAAGAACAAAGAAAAGGAACTTTAAATCGAAATAATTATTCCTTAGAATAAGCACAAAGCAGTGCAAAGACAGTATTTCAATACTTATGGTATCATCTCAGATTGATAGACACTGACAGCATCAAATGAGAAATTATTCTTGGTACTATAGCTGGACACTATCTACAGCAACAAAGGAGGCAGAAAGACTTCAGTCTTGAATCTGTGCTTTTTCAGATTCCTCTTAACCAGTGGCAATGACTGAAAAGCAGGCAGAGTTCTGATATCAGCATGGAGTCGAAATTTTGGGACCATTGCAGCTTCAGAGGGAAGACAAAACCCATCTGGTGACAGACTCCACATAGATTTTTACACCCTAGACTGCACTGACAAGAGCCCTTATTCCATGCATAGAGTTTCATAGCTCTTGCAGCTGAAGTACCCAACCACCTCCTGTCTTTTTTGCTGTACTTGCTTTGTATGTACATGGAAGGTTCAATTGCATAAGCTTTCACCATCCTTGAGGAAGAGCTTGCACATTACTACACAACTAGTTATGTCATTCCAAAAAGATCTTAAAAGCCACAGCAAGCAGAGTGCACTCCTCCAAGGAAAAGTGCACCTTTCCTTGCTAACCCCAGTTCCTGTTTCCTTCTGTCATCAAATGAAGTAGCTCTACAATAAAATCACATAGGATAGTACCTGAAACTGGAATAGTATCAGAGGGATCCCGGTCGAAACAGGGGATATTTGTTCCATAAATCCTCTCCTGCAAAGACAGATAAGTCAAGACTTCACATCAGACTCTGGTCATAATAAACCATTTATGTCTCAGAGCATTAGATTAACAGATCTCCCACATGCTTGGTATAAATCTACCAAACTCAGCCTGTCCTCGGGTTGCACCTACAACTGCCCTTTGAAGGCAGACACAAGCTCAGTCTGCTCAGAAGTTGCATGCTCATATAAATACAGTACAGTTCTTGTCTAACAGTGGGGCCAGTTACCTCACTCCATGCCATACTCTGTTCAGCTATGCACCATCTTGTGTGCCTATCCCTGGAATATCCCAGCATGAAACCATACCTTTGTCATCAAGCCACAAGCTTGCCTCCTCTACATGCAGCCAGCAGTTTGCCTTCCTGACTCTTTCAGTTTGCTTCCTACTGATGGAAATATTCCCAAATTCTACTGCTAGTGAAGGTTGGTTGCCACTATGCCAGAGCAGACCATCATACAAGATGCAGGGACATGTGTTGGTTCCAAATCTGTCTGTAGAACTCAAGCAGGCTAATTTAACAAAGGAAAAGGTATTTGTGTTTCTTGTCCAATTCCTCCATTAAGGCTTATTGTTTTTAAAAAGGCAAACCACAAACACAGTGTTTCTTCTTGCCTCCTACACCATAGCTACTGACAAAAAATCAGCTAGGAGGTAGTGCTGTCCCATGCAATGAGGTACCCTAATTAATTAACAGAAGAGATGGCATTATATTAAAATGAGAGGGGAAACATGTATTATTATTCCAATGATCTACAGGCCATTATGAGTGCAGATGTGGTCTGGACACTGTTTTGGGTCGTGAAAATTAGCATCACCATGTCCCTCTGTAGCTGCTTGGAAGCACCAAGTTCTGAGTGTTACAACTAAAAACAAAACAAACCAACCAAGCAAACAAAAACATGGTTGTTTATCTCCATACATCTAATCTGCAATTATCTCACAAAAAAAAAAAAAAAAAAAAAAAAAGAAAAATAAGAAAATCCATTGTTGTTCTGTATTCCTGTGATATAAATGAGATTAAGCTAGACCCATACAGTGGCATCATGCTGATCTGACCTAGTTTCCTCTATGGTAGGAATAAATGGTCCCATTTTCACTGTCTTCTTATTTCAGCAAATTAACATTTTTATCCAGATGTTTTTAAAAGGTTCTTAACAAAGGAGGTATGGTTTACTTCAGGCTGGCAGAACACATTTGCCATCAATCATATTCTACAAAACCCACCAAGGAGAAAATGTGCTATTAAGCATTTGACTATTTAGTCAAGCATGGCACTAAAGATATGGAATTTGTATTGCTTGGGGCAGTGTGGCTGGAGAGCTGCCTGGCAGAAAGGGATCTAGAGGTGAATATCATCTGTGCATTTTCAGTATGGGAATGCTGCAATGTTC
>VWYK01066271.1:8161-57323 GCA_013399775.1 Semnornis frantzii | reverse complement strand
AGGAGAGGTGCTGCAGCCCTCTGAGCATCTTGGTGGCCTCCTCTGGACCCACTCCAACACTTCCATGTCCTTCCTGTGCTGGGGGCTCCAGAACTGCACACAGGACTCCAGATGGGGTCTGACATTCTTGAATACCTTCAAGAACAAGCCCATTCAAAAAGAAGCCAACACCTTTGTAACTCTGCTTTGTCATACCTGAAGTCGGGCTTAGTCTGTTTTAGCTTTCTTAATGTTTAATTAGTCTGGAAGATCACATCTAGCAGCACCCAACAGACAGGAAAGGTGGTAACACCAGAGTAGGCTGTAGGTGCTCCATCCAACAGGTTACCAGCTAGAAATTGGTAAGGTTAAGGACTAGATGGATACTGCTGTGGCACAGCATGCAACAGAGACTTCCTCAGTGCAGCACAAGTACAATTTCTATCTGCAGGCACAACATCTACAGTGTTTTAAATGCTAAGTGGACTAGAGTAGAGGTTTTAGAGGGCGTTTTTGTTAATCGGTGCTATTTTCAGTACTAGAGGCAAACAGATGTCAGACCATGGAGCTCTGAAGTCAGACTCAGTATGCAATTCCTACCTCTCCTTGAGAAAAAGCTAAGAAACTAGGCCAATTACTCCAGTCTTATAGAAGCTGCCCTTTTGTTCTTAATTATTTTATTCACTCCATTTTCCCTCAAACTGCCTTTGTACTGAATTAAGAAATAAGGTAAAGCTGGCAAACTCATAGCACAGGAGAGATTACCTACAGGGCACAATGAAACTCATCAACCACCAGAGTTAACAGCAGGTCAGCTTTTACCTTCATTTACATCAGCGTTGCAGCTATGTTTTATTGATTCTATACAATTTATAGATTAAGTTAAGGACTTGCTTTTTAACAGACCTTAATAACTACGGTTTTGAAAAAGAAAGAGAAGGAAGTTACCAGACTTGGCCAGCGTAGGTGATCCAGGTGGAGAAAGGTTTATGCTAGGCGACAGGTAGAGATAGTTTCTGTTCACTCCAGCATTGAAATCAAAAGGTGATTTGTAATCCTCATACAGATCCATGCCAGAGAAGTCAGAGCATGCAGCCATCCTCCTCTTCCACCACAGCTTTCATCTTCACTCTCTGGGGTGACCCAGACAGCAGGATTAAGAATCCCTGTTTCTTCACATGACACTCACTGTACCTCCCCAAAATTTGTCTCTTACACCTCTGTTACATTTGATAGAGCCACCTAGCAAGCGATTGCTGAGCCATCTCCTAGCAGCTGGTGTTTACATGGCACAGCCTTAAGTTCCTGTAAATTTATAACCGGGGCTGGATCTAAAGAGACCGTTCCTTTAACAAACATTCACAGCACACGGTGCACGGCTTCTGGGAGAGCCTTGGTCCTCTGCACAACTGCACCAAGAATTTTCAATCATTTAAGTAAAAAAGGTCAGCTGACTGCAGCTACGCCAGGATATCCTTAATCTTCTAGGACACAAAAGGATTACTAGCCATAATCTATCCTATATACCATCTGTGTAGGAGTTTTTCCTCTGATTAATGGAAAATTCTGCGTGTGTAACTATTTCTCCAGCTGCTTCCACCAGTGTCATAACCAGTAGCCAGAAGCCAGTCTCTGGTGCCCGGGTCTCACATTGCAGCATGGGCTGAGAACACGAGGAAGCAGCGCTGATCTCTGAACATCATCTGTCTTTCAGTCAGCATGCCAATATGCATTATTTTTGCCCGCAAGGCTAAAAGTACGAGGGGGATTAGGCTGTTTTGTTTCATGCTCTGCCGCACGTCCTGGGTGCGCCAGGCAGTGTCACCTAGAGCAGCCCGTTATGCCAGGAACCAGTAACACCGGAACGCTCGGTCCTGACCACAAGCATTTCTATTGTGACACGTAGACCATAAACATCAACTTATGTAAGCCATCTGATCCTGTGCTGGGCGTCAGATTTAGCCCTGGGAAGCCTAAGTCCTTACCTAAAAGCACTCGGCACAGTTCTGCAGTGCTTCACTGCATTTCTGCTTTGGTTTGTGGGTTGTTTTTTTTTCCGTTTCCAAGGCCAGCCTCTTTCACGGAAAAACCGAGCTTGCTAGCAGTGCGGATCACCTTTACAGCTGCTTTGTCATTCCCTCCCACCCCCTCACCTGGGCTCGCTACTGCACCCTTGCGCACAGAGCAGCGGAATCGGTGGAAGTTAATCTTTTCCGCCACTCCGAGTGCTGTTTGAAGGCAGAGCCGATCAGAGCCACTACACAACCCTCTGCTCAGAGCCGCAGAAGGGAAGGAGCTCTGCAGCATATCCAAGCCAAGCCCAGGCGCCGTATTCCTTGGGGATACAAGAAGAACGTGTACCGCTTCTGAAGTTTTAACTTCTCCTTTCTGCTGCAGTCAGCGCGAACAGACCCTACAGCTAAACAGCATCTCCTTTCAGACTGCAGACCTGCGCTGGCTTCTGGTGCAGGCTATCTGCAGGCTCACAATAATACAAGTCCCAGAGTCTAAAACACTCTGCTACTTTCTCGATCTAGTGAAGAAGAGAAAAATGTAACAGCCCTCTGCATTCCTGACACCTGGCTGTGGCGCCCAACAGAAACACTGTGAAATTCATGTGACCAAGGTGAAAGCTTTGGGGCCAGATTCTAGTTAAAGCATCCAGAGGCAGGAGAGGGCTGTGACATGGCTACAGCAGTTAAACTCTCTACTGACCAAGAAGACCACAGCAAGAATCTACCTGTTCTGCTCTGCTGCATTCCTTCCTGTAACTCAGCACAGAGGCTGCCTCTGCCCAACAGCTCAGGCAGGAGCTGTAGTGACTGAATTAGGCAAACCGAGTTCTTAGATGGGGAACTCTGCAAGAGCTGGGTGCTTTCTGCAACCACTCTTTCCCAAGAGGTTGTCACCTGGTTGTTACTGCAGGTATCAGCTGCAAGACAGTATCTGAAGAGCTCCTGAAACCCGCAGAGGCACTGCTCCAGAGACAAGTGGCAGTGGTGCTTTGCTCACTGTGCAAGAGATTAAAACTAAGGATTTTGCTGCTCCTCAATCAGTACTCATTTGGCCTTAACATCTTTGGATAACTAAGAGGTTGGTGCTTCAGTCATATATGCCTTTGAGCATATGCTGCTTGAGAGACTGGCATGAAATAACTTCTGACAGTAATTGTTTCAAGCATCCTTGACGAGTTCAACTGTATGTCACCAGGTGGCTCAGGACGGCTCAGCGAGCTTCAGCAAAGCACTACCATCACAACAACTACAGTTAATCATGTGTAATCTCCTCTGGCCAGGTTAGAGAGTGTGCTTAAAGCCTCCCCAGGTAACTAGCCAGCACCAGCAGCCAGCACAGATTGTGCACACCATGAATCATAAGGGAGGGAACTTCCTGCACACCTAGAAAAACCATGAAGTTTAACCAAAGGTTGTCACCAGTATTTGCCTGCCCAGTCTCATGCCTGCCATGATGCCACCACTTAATTCCCACAAGCAAAAAAGGGTGGGGAAACACGAGGTTTCGAGTTTGTTACCAAAGAGAGAAGAGGTTCTTGGAACAAAACAAACAAACAAAAAAAAAATATTAATCTCCTATTTCAAGGATAATTGTTAAGATTCAACTGCCTGCTCAGGCTGTACCTGGTCTCAAATTGCATCTTCTGCATTCTGCTAATACTCAAGACTAAGCAGAAGCCTTCCAGTAACTGGGGTAAAGACTTCCAGCCAGGTCTTCTCCCAGCTTTACTAGATAAGAGCCCAATCAGGCAGCAACGGTCAGGCTCTTGCCCCCTCCAATTGAATTTTATAGGACATAAGCCATTTTAAGAGCCATAAAGCTACTTAAGCATCTTAAGCCAATCTAGGTTCTCTAGTTTCAATTTGATCTTCAAAGCCTCACCACTTTATAGACAAGCAAAGCCTTTCAGCACCTGATCTGAGGCCTTAAAATTGCACTAAGAGAGAAGGATGCCATGAAGCAACAGGACAGAATCTTAAACTAATCAAGCATTAATGTGATTCACTCACACTCCTATTTCCATGTTGTGCTCCCTTCCTCCCCTTCCAGCCCCACAGAATTATGCATGGCATGAATGGAGCTGCACAGCTACAGTGGTTGCTGAACAGTGTGAGCACAGCCTTCTGCAGCCCTGTTAGTAATGGTCAGCAGACTGTGGCTTAAGGGTTTAGGCATTTATTGTCTTCTAGCAGAGTCCAACTCAACACCAGCACATTAATCTCATTACTTCAGCCTTCCCACACATGCTTTCTCTGGACTAGCTCCCTCTGATGCAACTGCACTGTCCAGTATGCCTCTTTGTATAGGATCACAGAACATTTAGGCTTGAAAAGACCCTTAAAATCATCAAGTCAACCATTAGCCCAACACTATCAAGTTTGCTGCTAAATCATGTCCCTCAGCACCACATCTCTTCCTCTTTTAAACACCTTGAGAGATAGCGATTCAGCCACTGCCCTGGGCAGCCTGTTCCAGGACTTGACAACCCTTTCAGTAAAGAACTGTCTTCTAATATCCAACCTAAACCGCCCCCAGTCTAACTTGAGCCTGTCTTCTCACATCCAGTCACTTGCTGCTTGAGCAAACAGACCAACACCCACATCACTACAGCTTCCTTTCAGGCGGCTGTAGGGAGCAAGGTCTCCCCTTAGCCTCCTCTTCTCCAGGCTAAACAACACAGATCCCTCAGCTGCTCCTCACCAGACCAGGTCTCTAGATCCTTCACCAGCTTCAAAGCCCTTCTTTGGATACTTCAGCATCTCAATCTCTTTCTTACAGTCAGGGCCCCAAAACTGAACACAGCATAGAAGATCTTCTCCAGCATTTTCTTAAGACAAAAATGTTTTAATATAAGTAAGCAAAAGGCATCAGATAGCCTTAAACTCCCAAACAAACAAAACCCTTTCGGAATGCTCAGTGTTCTCCCAAGATGTATCGCCCTGCAACACAGACACTTCTGAGAGTTACAGCTCCAGATTTCTGGGCTGCTAATATTGCCCTTTTCTTAAACCAAAGTCTGAGCCCACAGCATTTTGACTGCTGCCTTAGCCAAGGCAGCATTCTCTTCTCTCCTCCTCCCAATCCAATTATAAACTCTGACTAATTTTCTGAGATCTTGTGAAGGAGTAGATCCACAGTCAGGCATATTTTGCTGCTGGCAAGCTGGTACCACAGTAAGACTCTTAATCCATTGGTACTTGGCAGAAGTAGGGCAGGTAGGGAGGGCATTGCACCAGTTCTGGAGAACTCAGGCCACTCTGCAAACACAGAAGAGTATTTCCAAGTGAGACTAACAGACTCAAAGCACTGTCAGGTAGATTTTAGAGGAATATATTTATTTGACTTCAGTTGCTTATCCCAGTCATGCTGACATTCTCTAGAGACTCCAGGCCCCGGTAGGAGACTGAACCTGTCAAGAACGCAGGCGAAACAGTGCTGAGCTGCAGCCAGATGACAGCTGGAAAAGAAAAGGCTGTAGTGCAGAACTAAATTGTTTTCAACAAAGTTTTAGCATGGAACCTTGCGATCTAATTAAAAGCTTTACTTGAGTGAGTTCAATTGCAGCAGCTTTTGGCTCCCTCAGAAGACAAGTCTGCTCTTCTGAATTCTTAAAAAACTAAGTTCCCACTTTCAACACTGTACCCCAAAACTTCTATTTTGGAAAAGCAGCTTCAGAAAAGCTCACTATTCACACTCCACAATATCAGGCCCCACCATAAAAATTATACTGAAGTTTTAAGAACAAAGCACATTTGGTTACATATTAAGTTGTATCATGTACTGTGACACACAAAAATAACCACCATCTGGTCTTAGCAATACCTTAGTAATGCCCTAAACACTCTTCAGTGCTTGAGGTAGCTCCCATCATGTAATTACCCAGTTGGTGTCTGGATTTGGCATAGCACAGGATTTGCAACAGTTCCTATCAAGGACAGAAGGACAGAAGCACACAGGCAACCAAGCAGTGCACGACTTGGTGCTAGTAACAGGATGTAGGACAAGTACTGTACAAAATCACATCCATTCAAAAGCTACCTGGGCATGGCTATGGGCAACTAGCTCTAAGTGGCCCTCCTTGAGCAGCAGGGTTGGACCAGATGCCCCCCAGAAGTCTCTTCCTACCTCAGCCATTATGTGATTACGGCAATGGCTGTCACCCAGATCCTCTACTATTTGTAACCTTGAAGAGACCGTTCAGGAACACAAGAAGTTCTGGTTCCCTGCCCCAGGGGTTCCCTGCTAGCCCTTCAACCTGTGAATTCAACTTGCAAATACCTACTAACAGAACAAAGCTCCATCTTCCCCCATACTTTTTAAACTGCGGTGGGGACAAAGACTTCACAGGGGACTTTGTGCTTGGACACATCTCCCTAGTGTAGGGCAGCATTATGACGGCTGACAAGCAAGGCAAGAGCATTTACAGCAGTAGAGACTATTTTGATTTCAGTTAGGATTCTGCAAGAATCAGACCAGTTGGGCTAGATTCTGAGGAAAATAAGTCCTGTGTCATCAGAGGAAAAAAAAAAAAAAACAAAAAAAGGGTTTAGCTTGAAAAGGATCTTAAAGATCATCTTGTTATAATCCCTCCACAAGATCTATCCACTCATTGCCCAGTCTGTATTTGTGCTTGGGACTGCCCTGACCCACATGCAGGACCTTGCACTTGGCCTTATTAAACTTCATGATGTTGCCACTGGCCCACCTCTCAAGCCTGTCCACATCCCTCTGGATGACATCTCTTCCTTCCAGCATGTGGACCACACCACTCAGCTTGGTGTCAACAGCAAACTTGCTGTGAGAGCCTCAATCCCACTATCCATGTTGCCAATGAAGATGTTAAAGAGC
Source organism: Semnornis frantzii (assembly GCA_013399775.1). Taxonomy (NCBI): domain Eukaryota; kingdom Metazoa; phylum Chordata; class Aves; order Piciformes; family Ramphastidae; genus Semnornis; species Semnornis frantzii. The sequence goes on along the minus strand of VWYK01066271.1, from coordinate 50,480 downwards.
ACCAGTCCCAGCACTCATGCCACTGGTCTCCACTCAGACCACAACTCTGAGTGTGACCATCCAGCCAATTCCTTATCAGCTAAATGCTCCATCCACCAAACCCATGTCTCTCCAATGTAGAGACAAGGATGCTGTGCAGGACAGTGTCAAATGCTTTGCACAACTCCAGATATTTTCATGAAAGAGACTGATTTACATTTTGCTCACAAGACGAATGAGTGAGCAGTTTCTTGGGCCAGACATGTGATTCCAGACCTTTAACGCCAAGGAACCTCTTGGCAAACATGTTTTAGAGTCATCCACTTCTTTCTGACTCCCCTTTCCCCAGGAGAGAAGCAAGTGTTTGCAGCAGGAAGGGTTCATTCATGTACACAACATAAATTGACTATCAGTGTCACTATGCTAAAGCTACCTTAAGAGCAGGATTCTCCCCTTCCCTTACCCTCCCATCTATCAATTAAACAGAGCCCAGAGAAATTAGGCTGAAGTTACAACTTTTTGCTCCCTTCTCAGACTCTTCAGTTGATTCTTTACCCACTCCAAGGTAGCTTCCTTCATTCCTCCTGCAACTTTCCCTAGTGCTTGCACTCAGGTTCTCCCAGCAAACCTCCTCAGTCCAGGCAAATGCTGGCACAAAGGCTTCCAAACACATGTTGGTTAAGCTAGAGATGTCAGCTTGCCCTTCAAAAGCACTGGGAGAGTCACTTCTATGCTTGTTGCACAGGTCACCCAGAAATAGTCACACACAGGAATCTGCAGGTGGGCTCCCACAAAGCAATCACACCTAACACCAGCTGGAGTGAAATTTGTTAGTAGCACTGTTAAGTTTACCATCAGAAGACAACAAAGTATGGAAAGCTCATCAGAACAGTCTTCTCCTTCCAACACCCCTAACGCTAACTAAGGAAATGGCTAGCTGGCTGTACTCTCCCCAGGCCTCACTCAATTTTCTAAATGCAGGCAGTGTTCAGGTACCTTCACCTGTGGCAACCTCACCACAGACCTGATGGGACTTGGTGGAAGCATCATTTTGACTTCTGCTGTTACACATACACACGCTGCTCGGTGGCAGCCTTCACATGGCAGCCGATATTTTGCCAGGTTAGCCACACAGAAGTCTATGGAGCCTATGCAGTTTCTTCTAATATCCAACCAAAACCTCCCCTGTTGCTGTTCCCTCAGGAAGAGGCTGTTCCCAGGCCTTAATGAGCCAAGCTCAGTATTGAGACTAGCACTATGGAGCGGCGGAGAAATCATATTGACATCTTTGCTCTTGGCTTGTCTGAGAATGTAGTGTAAGTGTCCATGGAACTGCAAAACCCTGGCCAGCCAGCAGCAGGGCACCAGCACAATACACATGCAGTGAGGCATGCCCCAGAACTCTCTCAGGTAAGAGCATGCTCCTGATCCCCCTTACCCAACTGCTCAATCACATCTACTCACCCATACAACCACAGACTGCTTGAACTGTCCTACTCCGGGTGGAGCTGGGCTGCTACTTGCCCCTGCTGCTACATGGCATACAACAGCATCACAGATTGCACTGAAGTGGAAGGGACTCTTGAAAGCCATCTTCTCCAACCCCACTACAGTGAGCAGAAACATCTCCATCAGGTTTGACCTTGAATGTCTCCCAGGGATGGGGCTTCCACCACCTCTCTGGGCAACCTGTTCCAGTGATCCGTCCACCCTCACTATAAAGAACTTCCTCCTAATGTCCAAGCTAAATCTACCCTGCTCCAGTTTCAAATCATTGCCCCTCATCCTGTCTCTAGAAGTTCTGAACAGTCCCTTCCCAGACTTTCTGTAGGTCCTCTTCAGACACTGAAATTTAGCTATAAGGGCTCCCCAGAGCCTTCTCTTCAGACTGAACAGCCCCAACTCTCTCAGCCTGTCCTCATAGGAGAGGTGCTCCAGCCTTCTGATCATCTGTGAGGCCTTCCTCCAGTCTAGCTCCATCCAGTCCATATCCTTCTTGTGTCAGGGGCCCCAGAGCTGGACACAGGACTGCAGATGAGGTCTCAGCTGGGCAGTAGCACTTCCTGTATTGCTTGGTAGCAACACTTGTCACTAGAAAAGGGTTATCAAACCACATTCTGCTGGGGCTGCAAACTGGTCGAATTCAAGATGTGGGACTTGAGTATTTCCTCACTGCTCTTAATCTCACTTAAAAGATAAGAGGGAGAATCCTGCAGCCATGCACGCAACAAACCAGGAGCTATTACTAACAAACCAACTGCACTGACTCACTGTTTTGTAACATAAAGTATCTACCTTTAAAGTATTATGGCCACTGAAGTTCCCTGAAATTTTATCCAATTCATATGTCCTTGAATAACTTTCAATGCTGCTTGAGCTGTGTAAATCCTGTTAAGAGACATTTGCTCCTCCTTCAAGTCAAGTGTAGGACAGTAAATCAAAATTAAACTGTTAGCCTAGAGATACTGCTGTCACACAAATTAACACAGTCACAAAACACTCATCACTCCAAAAGCAGAAGGTAGTGGAAAAAAGCATTAATATGTTTGTTCAGAAATCATTTCCCCACAAAGAAATAAAGGTCCTAGAACTTGAGCGTGCCTCCTTCCATCAGCTGGGACTTTGGACAGGAGACATCACTTTCCACCTCTGGGTGATATCGTAGAAAATCTGTACTTGTTTTTCTCTACCCTACATTGGTTCAGATCCTAAAAGTACCAATGTCTCAAGATTTCCAAGTAGTTTTACAGAATCACAGAGTGATAGAGATTGAAAGGGACTTCTGGAGATCATCTAGTCCAACTCCCCTGCTAGAGCAGATTCACCTAGAGCAGGTTGCACAGAAGAGTGTCCTAGCAGGTTTGGAATGACTCCAAAGGTGGAGACTCTACCACGTTTCTGGGCCGCTTGTTCCAGTGCTGCACCACCCTCAAAGTAAGGAAGTTTCTTATGCATGATCTAGTTGCATCCCAGTCCACTCTGCACAAGTTTTCCTAAACATCAGCATGCTTGACTAAGCTGATTTCCTGACTCCTCACTTGTACTTCACAGCAAAGTAAGTAGAGCAGGTTAAACCATTTCTTTTACTGATGTACATGACAGTGGACAAAACTGGAAAGGTGTATCTAGATGAACACAAAATCAGGCAGACACTCTTCCTCATTCTGGTACAGTTGATGTGATGGAAACTACAGGTGGAGAGAAGTGGTGCAGTGAGTTTGAAGGATGCTGGGGGAGGGTGTGTGAGGAAAGAACAAAATGGGATTTGGGGGTGGGTTTTTTTGGTTGGTTGTAGGTGGGGTTTGTTGTTTGGGTTGTTATGTTTGGTTCGGGTTTTTTTTGTTAAACAAAGCACACCTCCACTGATTTAACAAGTTGCCTCCTCCATACTGCTTGTCACCTGCAAACCCTAAGGATGAAGTTTTGCACTGCCAAGTGAAATCTAAGTCTAGCATCATCACAGACTCATCACACTCTGTTTTGCAACTATCCATAGCCACTCTAAGGTCATGCTCCAGAGTTTAGCGGACCAATTCTGTTCAATGGACTAGCCCAGAAAGCTTTTCAAATGTTATGCTTAAGGACTGGTCTGGCTGATATCTAGGAGGTTATTGGGACATCAGGTTTGGCACATCATAGCTCAGCCAACAGCACAGACATCAAAGTAATTCAGAGTTTAAACAGCTCTTAAAAATGCAACTCACAACCTTTCATTTTGCATTCCCAGAGGGGAAAAAAAAAACCCAAACCACAAACGACAACAAAACAAACAAACAACATATCAGGATATTTAAGAAGGAAAAGCCCAAGGCTTGACTTGCATTCTGCTCATTCCCAGTTGTCAACCCCCAGATGTGCACTTCAGCTGGGGATCTGACACATGACATTATCAGTAAGGGCTCATCACACACCTCAGAAGCGCTACTGCCACCACCTTGCGTGAAGAGGCAACAAGACCCCCCCAGTGATGTTGCCTTGGAACTGGGGAGACCACAGGAGTTTAGCTATTTCACTTGACACTTGCTTTGTCCTCAGCTCTCCCTCACAAAGAGCTTTAAAAGCTCTTCTTGAGCACACACAGAGGTCTGCCTTTGACTTCTGTATCCTTCTTCCCATTCCATATTGCCACTTTCACAGAATCAGTGTTAGGGACTCTAAGGGACCTTGAAAGACCATCTAGTTACACTACCTTGCCAGAGAAGGATCACCTATACCAGATCACACAGGAATTCAAGACCTTCCTGGATACATATCTCCAGAGACTGAAGTACTCCCCAATGGAGAGGGAAGAGAAGGATGTTCCAGTGATTCACCAAGGTGAAGGTCACTCGAGTTGTAAATAAGAAACACCAGCATATTAAGAACTTCATCCATTGGTGTGTTGGGACAGAATCCAAGCAGTGTTCCACTAAGGGCTGCTGTGACAGTTTGGGAGTTCCCCAACCCCCACATTGNGGTGAGTTTGGAGGCTTGGCCAGGGGGGTTAGAAGGAAAGTGGTTAGTGAGGTTACTCAGCAGAGAGGACAAAACAAGAAGCTAGACAGCCCCAGAGTGTCTGCGAGCCTGAGAGACGACTGACTTATCTTTATTTTGTATTCTTAGTCTTAAACATCTCAGCAAGCCTATGAGTGAAGCAGACATCACCAGTGTTTCCTTTTCACAGCCTATAGTATAATTTTTATCCATTAAAATATTCCAATTAGCCTCAAACCAGCACAGCTGCCTTTTGCTTTTTATTCCAGAAACACTTCCTCGCCACTGCAGGAAGCAGTTACCAGGGTGCTCTACAGATTCTACTGACACTCAAGTTGCTTTCCTTCTTACACAATTACCAAAAGTCTTTCACACCAACAAACCTGTTCAGTGCCAGACATACAAACCAATCGAAACCATTCAGCTCAGCGCATTCATTCCAACAGTTTCCACTTGCTCCTGTTTAGAAATATGCAGAAACTAACTCTTCCTGTTCACCACTCCTCCTGTCAGCCACAACACTTGTGTTCACCTACAGCCCACGCCGACACCTATCAAAACAGGATGCCTCAAAACTGCTGGAAATTTCCCAATTCAAGATTCAACATCTGCAATTTCATATTATCATAGAATCTTTTGGGTTGGAAGGGACCTTTAAAGGTTATCTGGTCCAGTTTCTCTGCAGAGAGCAGGGACATCTTCAACTAGATCAGAGCCCCAACCAACCTGACCTGGAATGTTTCCAGGGATGGGGCTTCTACCACCTCTCTGAGCAACCTGTTCCACCACTCTCATTGTAAAAATACAAATCTTCTTTATATCTAGACTAAATCTCCCTCTTTTCATTTAAAACCATCACCTCTTGTCCCATCCCAACAGGCCTTGCTAAAAAGACTGTCCCCAGCTTTCTTATTGGCTCCTTCAAGTATTGAAGGGCTGCAATAAGGTCTCCCTGGAGTCTTCTCTTCCCCAGGCTGAACAAAACCAACTCTCTTAGCCTTTCTTCGCAGCAGAGGTGCTCCAGCCCTCCCATCACTGTTGTAGCCTCCTCTGGCTCCTCTTCACCAGGTCCATGTCTCTCCTATGCTAAGGGCTCCAGAGTCAGTCCTAGAACTGCAGGTGGGGTCTCAGCAAAGCAGAGCAGAGCAGAGGGGCAGAATCCCCTCCCTCCCCCTGCTGCCCATGCTGCTGGAGATCAGTCCAGGACACAGTTGGGTCTGGGCTATGAGTGCACATTGCTGACTCATGTCCAGCTTTTCATCTACCAGCACCCCCATGTCCTCCTCTGCAGGTCTGCTCTTCATCCCACAGACTGCATTGATACCAGAGGGTGCCCCAACTCACAACAATTTCCAAGGACAAATTATACGACTTGCAGTTCAGCAACTACATCCTGGAGCAGGAGCTAGTAGGGAGGATGGAGTGCAGTGGTCCAAACATGGCCTGAGACCTGGGAGAAGTAGGAAGCCAGATCCATGCTGTGCTCGGTCTTGCTCAGCAAGAAGATCAGAGATTAGCAACTGCTTGGCAGGCAGCAGCACAACCCCATGTGTCTGAAATGACACATTACAGGTCACCTTCAGCTGCCCAGAAAATTATCTCTTTGAGATCCTGCGCAGTAACTTCTGCCCCTGCTCCTTCAAGTGTCTCTGGAGGTGGTGATGGACCACATGGCAATGTTCTGGACACAGCAGATGGACACATCCAGGACATATGCCACGCTCAAAGGCCTGTACACTGCCTTCCTGGGGACAATAGCTGCATGACACTTGAAGAGACTGGCAGCAGACACGAAGGGCTGTCACAACCCAGAGGACAAGAAGGTAGAACAAACACCTGCCAGGCAGGGATCAGAGCCACTCTGGGAGAGAAGAAAGATGTCACTGCAGGTCTCTCCTTTTACTGAAGATCAAATCCCCTCTAAAAAAATATCTGAAGCACAACAGTGCAAGTGGCTCAGAGAGGAGACAAAAGCCACAGTGTGAATGGCGCTTTGAAGAGCTGATGGCTCCAAGCAAAGCTGCAGTGGAACAGCCCATTTTCCTTCTGCCAAGAGAGTCACATCTGGCAACAGGAGAGACAATATTTAAATAAGGCTCCTTCCTCACCCTAATGCTCTTCAGCCCTGAATACACATCAGCTGCTCGGCAAGATGCTGCAGGACTGCCCAGCACAGATTCAAGTGGTGCTTTAGGAGCGGCGTGGGACCTGCTCACACAGATTGAAGCTTGCCAATGCTGAGGCATAAAACCAAGCTTTGCAAATGGTAATCAAAGTGCACAGAAGAGTCAGCAGGTTAATTAACAGCAACTGATTTGAGGGCTTCTGCTCTGCCTTCGGCTTGCTTCTTGACTCTGCAGATGCAGGCAAACCACTTTTGAGCTGTGCTGAAGGGAATCTGTCTTCTACAGAGTGACACAGCAACAAGAGAGCAAGAGGTACTTTGGCCGGCGTAGGCTTCCTTTGGGTTGGAAGTGCTGGTTCCTACTTGGAATCACAGAATCATTTCAGTTGGAAAAGACTTTTAAAATCATTGAGTCCATTCAGGACAGTTTCTTTAAAGGTGTTTATAAGCAATTAAGTTCTTGTACAGCCTCACTCTTCTGGGAGCCTGTGTGAGGAAAAGCAAGGGACGTGTCAGGACCCTAGACTAACCTTGCATCTTCTGGTCTCCTGTAACCTTTGCAGAGTAGAGAAATGACCATCCACAAAGAGGCAGCTGCAGATGTCCACTGTTAGATGAGCATTCCCAGGGAGTGCTGTAGAACATTGCAATGAACATCAAACAGCAGTGACTCGAGTGGAAGCACTGGGGGGTTCTCTTAAATTCTGCTATCATGATCAAGTTAAAATAAGCCTTTCTAAATGCCATCATGCGGCACATATACAGGCAGAGGGCAGTCACACAGTGATGAGCAAGACCAGATTTTTACTACTCTTAGGACTCCTGATAGAAGTTTAATTAAAGTGTTTTTTTTAAAAGTAAAGCAAGCAAGCAGTGCTCCCAGCTGAAACATGCAGTTTTGCCATGCTAAAGAGTAGCAAAGAAGCATTAATTACAAAGCTTCTTTTCAGCATTTTTGGTATTTTCTCACACACCAAGATCACTGCCAGGCATTGGCTCTGATCCTAGCAAAGCACCTGACAGAAAACACTAACTGCAGCCCAGGCTCCCTCCCTTGGCACATCTCTATATCGATATCCTGGGCTTAGGGGGCTCTGATGAAGCTTCACTCCCCTCTAGCTGCTAGAGAAGGAAAAGCAAAGGAGGAAAAAGTCCAGCTGCTTTGCCTCTGATAGCCTCTACCACCTTCCCCAGGAAGCTGCAGCTGCTCACCAGCCTCTTTGCTAGCCCTTAACACCACACTGCCATTTGTATTGCAGGCTAGGAGCTTTTAACTGAATTTGCAAGGCCTCAGGAGCAGAGGCTTGTTAGGCTTGCTCTATCTGAACTTCTTTATTGGCCTGCAGCTCTGTTTCATCTGGTCTATCTCAGAAAGCAGAGATAGGACACAACTGTACAGGCACAGTGTGATAAGTCATATGGTACAGCATTGACACTGAAGACCCCACAGCTGCAAAAAGTCATCAGCTGCCCACAGACGTCTGCAGCTGGACAAAAACTGCTTTAAAGGTAACAGGGAGCAAGAAATAATATCTAACATACATAAAAGGCACTTCGTATAGACTTGGGTGTAAAATGGACACTACAGAGCAATGAAAGAGACAATGTGTAAAAGGCAAACATATCAATGAGTAGATGTCACATGTCAGGACATGGTCCAGTGGTCATGGAGGTGTTGGGCAGAAGGTTGGACTTGATCTTAGGTCTTTTCCGACCTTTATAATTCTACTAGAGAAGGACCTCAGTGGATCCTGTTGTGAGCAAGCAGCAGCCATCGACATCCTGTTCCTCCTAATAAAGGAGTCATGACACTAACAATGTGCTATAATAACCCTGCCACCACCAAAACGACACTACCACCAGCCTCACAACAGAGAGGAAGCACAAGAATAACACCAGGAGAAGGTGCAAAAACTAAGTGCACACAATGTGACCTTCATTATTACTGAGACTTCGTCTGCATAAATCATCTTTTTCTGTAATAAGATCTAAACTAATAACCGTTCTTGAATGTTCAGTGACACTAGCAATACACCAAGGCTTCGAGGAGACCTTATAGTAGCCTTCCAATATCTGAAAGGGACCTACAGGAAGGCTGGGGAGGGACTAATGACAAGGTCTTGCAATGACAGGACAAGGGGCAATGGGTTTGAACTGGCAGAGGGGATATTCAAACCGGATGTTAGGAGGAAGTTCTTTACAGTGAGGGTGGTGAGACACTGGCACAGGCTGCCCAGGGAGATTGTAGCTGCTCCCTCCCTGGAGGTGTTGAAGGCCACGTTGGAGGAGGCCTTGAGTGAGCTGTACTAGTGGGAGGTGTCCCTGCCTATGGCAGGGGGTTGGAACTAGATGATCCTTGAGGTCCCTTCCAACCTTACCATTCTATTATTCTATGATTATTTACTTTCTTTTACATATATATACACATACACACAAAGTGCTCTTCCTCTTTACCTATGAAGTTTTTAAGCACAGGACATGCCTGCTGGCCCACTGGTAGGCTACAAGCAGGAAGAGCAAGAGGTCAGTATCTTCTCACTGCAAACCACGTGTGGTGCAACATGTTCCTGCAGATCTCAGTCCTGCAGAAATTAGGGGAGCATTCCAGGCAGGCCTGGCTGAGGCAGCATCTGCTGGAGCATTTCACTGTCAGTGAGCATCTGAGGACACATATTGCTCTGCTCTCACACCCTGCAACAGAGAAATCAGCTTGTGAAACAGGAAAGCTGCCCCTTTCACTGGCTGCATTCATGCCACAAGAGCAGCACCAGTTTCTCCCTAGACAGCACCAATCCAGCCCTTCCAGCTCAGGAGCAAGCACCAGCACAACGAGCATTTTTCTGCACACCAGCATCTGCTGGCAGCCACTGTACTCTCTGCTGTACTGCCCTCCCCCAGAGACAACTGGCTGCAGATTCATGTAGATGATTGCCACAACTTTTAACTGTAGTAGCATAAAAATCCATACAGCTGTCTGTCTACACCCCTGCCACAGATCAGCTTTTTCATAGCAGGGCAGCCACAGTTGTGTTCTTTCAGCTCCCCTTAACCAGGGCCAGAGGAGAAGGTGGAAGAGGAAAGAGGAAACATCAAGAGCGACAATCTGGAGAGTTTCAGATTAAAAAGTTTTAAGTAGCTTGTCTGTTACTGCAGTCCTTCCTGAAAGAGAAGGCTTGTAGCTGAAAGCCTATCCTCCAACAGGTTTCTGAGCAAAGGCTCTAAATCTCTCTGGCTCTCTCCCAAATATGAGGGACTTCGAATCATGGAATCATAGAATGATAAGGATTGAAAGAGACTTCTGGAGGTCATGCAGTCCAACTCCCCTGTCAAAGCAAGTTCACTTAGGGCAGGCCACACAGGAATACACCCAAATGGGTTTTGAAAGTTCCTAGAGAAGGAGACTCCACAACCTCTGAAGATGTTCACTACCTTTAACAGGAAAGAAACCTGTCCCTCTGGAGTCTTAATTTGAAGATTACACAGAGTGACAGTTCTGGTTGAATGAGAGCATTTCAATTTGTGCTTAATCTCACTTAATGCGTCTTTCCCTTTCAGTCATCTTTTGTTTGACATTCTTCTGCTTGCTCACTGCAGGATATTAAAACCACAAGGGCAAACGCCTCCCTCCCTCCACATAGCAAATCTCAAACCAGAAGTGCCTGTATTACAAAGACTGAAGTGGAGGCAACAGTGGCATCATCACCATTCTACCTGGAGAGGAGGTCCTCTAAAAACATGTCTGCTGCACAGGATTAAATAGCCAACACCATTGTTCTTGCTTACTAAACTAAGAATGGAGTTATTTGGGTGAGAAACAAAAGCAGGGGGGAACCTGGTCAAGAAAACACTGCCTTTCAAGAAGACTCCACGCACTTTATCTGCTGCCATGGAAACATGACTTTCTGAAGAGATACAGCTGATACTCTCCTTTACCTGCAGCAATATCCAGCACCCTCAGGAATCAGCTATCTACAAACAACTCACTGATCTTGTGTGGCAAATCTAGTACCTGGACTCCAGATGAGACTTCTCTGTACTGGCTAAGAGGCTCCCTCACTGTGAAAACTGCCTAGACCCCTTCCTGTTAAAGGCGCAAAGGGTTGTGGAGAAAGAGGACAAAGGCTACCCAGCAGCCCAGCCTTGTCAAAACGCAGGGCAGCCAAAGCCTCTTTCAAGGTGCCATCACCCAGCAGTGTCAGTGCACAGCAGAAAGCATCAGAAGTCCCAGCATCCGTTTCCCTTGCCACCTGACTCCTCCTGGGAGTCTCCTCCTGAGATGTGGCTCCTGAAGCAGAGGCTCCTGGTCTAGGGATACTGTGTTTAGCAGGAGACAAGGAAAAAACACATCTATAGAATAGCAGGAACAAGAAAATGAACACAACCAGAATTTGCAAAGCAGACTAGTGCACGACAGGGTTATCACCAGCCCCTGCACTTGGAAGGGGCTGTCTCCAGGCACAGCTGAAAGCAGCTTAGTAACACTCCTACCCAGGCCAGCTTTAGGAGAGGTGTTAACACAAGGCAGCCAGCTCCAGCCATAACGATCAGCTGTTCCCACTTTACCCACAGAGCACCCAGATCAAGCAAAGCAAGGCCCTTGCCCAGCTTGCACCAGCACAGTTCTTAAATTGGAGCTGAGGCACAGTGATTTGAACCAGTAAGGTTAGACCCGGCCTCCAAGGCTTCCCATTGCTTAGATGGGGATTTGCAGTGGGAAAAAGGGGAACCCATCGGCTGTTCCACAGGGCTGCAAATTGTGGGAAACTGGAACAAACAGGGCTTGCATCAGTTTCATGTCACTGGGATTTTAAAAGCCCCAAGCAGTTAGTGGAGGATCAAAGGAAGCAGCTCCTTAGCTAAGCTTTCCCCATCTCCGAGAAGCCTGAAAGCAGGCTTTACTCCGGCTGGGTGAGGGATTGTCTTGGCTGTATGTGACAGTGCTGGCTACAGGGAACAGAGACAGAAGATCTGCACATAGTACAACCTAGAGACTCTTCCACTGTTGGACAGCCAAGCAGGCTCTCTCCTCCGCCTCCCCCTGAAGTGAGTGTGAACATGAAGAGTTAAGTTACCCTTCAATGCTGAAGCAGTGAGAGGGCAGAAACAGCTGACATTGCCTGTGCACCAGCTGTTCCTGCATCCCTCCAACACAGCACACCACTCCCCTGCATTTCAGTACCTGATTTATGCACTGGCTGAGGGGGGAGGACAGAAATGACATTAAATAACTCACATATGCCACCTTGTCAATCAAGGACCCTTGGCCCAAGTCAGAAGAATGAGGTCTCCGCCCCCAAGCTTCTCATACAAGAGGGGTACCTGCTGGGGACCTACTGATCTGTCTGATGTTTTTCTCCTTTCTCCAAGTCACTGTGACGAACTCAGCTCAGGGAAATCATTCTTCCTTTGCAGTAAGGACAACAGCTGTCCACTCTTATTTACTTACAAGTGCTTAATTTCACGACTACACCGTAAGGAAAAAAAAAAATCCTACCTACAGTACTGCAAACACCTAGAGATAAAGAAAACAAAAAGAGCAGTAAAAAGAGGTGCAGCTTCGTCCATACTCTACTGCCAGCAACAGGTTCCTTTTGCACAAATGAAACAGAGTCCATTCTGTCAGCCCCACAAACACAAGTCAGTGCTCTATGGAAAGGCTTATATATGTACTCTGTGAAGAAATCATGTTTAGTGTAAATAAGTTTCAGTGCTTAGAGTGAATCTGCACCTGGGTCACAAAAAAACCCTGCAACACTGCAGGGGAATAGTGGCTGGAAAGCCATCCTGCAGAAAAGGACCTGGGAATGTGTTGGTCCACAGCCAGCGTGTGCCCAGGTAGCCAAGAAGACCAACAGCATCTTGGCCTGGATCAGCAACAGTGCGGCCAGCAGGACCCAGGAAGTGCTCATGTCCCTGTACTGAGCACTGGTGAGGCCACACCTTGTGTATTTGGTTCAGTTTTGGAGCCCTCGCTAGAAGAAGGGCATCGAGGTGCTGGAGCAGGTCCAAAGAAGGGCAACAAAGCTGGTGAAAGGTCTGAAGAATAGGCCTTGAGAAGGGCATCTGAGGGAACTGGGGTTGTTCAATCTGAAGTAAAGGGAGGCTGAGGGGAGACCTCCTCACTCTCTACAAAAGGAGCTTGTACCAAGGTAAGGGTTGGTCTCTTTGTAGCAAGAAGAGACATGAGGAAAGGAAATGGCCTCAGGTTGCACCAAGGGAAGTTTAGGTTGGAAAGACATTGGCACAGGTTGCCCAGGGAGGTTGTGGCTGCTCTCTCCCTGGAGATGTTCAAGGCCAGGTTGGATGAGGCCTTGAGTGAGCTGTACTAGTGGGAGGTGTCCCTGCCTATGGCAGGGGGTTGGAACTAGATGATCCTTGAGGTCCCTTCCAACCTTACCATTCTATGATTCTATGATTAAAGTCTTCACTGGAAGAGTTCTCAAACACTGGAGCAGGTTGCCAAGGGGCACTTAAAAGAGGCAGAGATGTGATGCTGAGGGACATGGTTTAACACCAGACCTGGTATAGTTAGACCCAATCTTAAAGGTGTTTTCCAATCAAAACAATTATAATGTCCTAAGCCCCACAAAGCCAGAAGATTTTGAAAGACATCAGGTTACGTAACCCAAAAGCTGCTGAAACACAAGAGGAACCTTGCCCTGAACAGTTTTGTTGGTAACTGTGCATGCTGTGCTGCACACCTTCACGAAACTGCTCAGTGGCACAGCCTCCTCCTTCAGAGCACACTGCTGCTGTTGGGACAGCTTCACCCTTGGTTTTGCAGTGGTGAACCATCTGCAGCACTAACAGGAACCGCACCAAGCCACAGACACCGTTTTCACAAGCAAAAACAGGTACACTGAGGGAAAAAAAGGCCAGAATCTTTGTGAGAACACAACTGCATGTAGCAGTCCACTCAGCAAATGAGTCTGCACTGTGAAGGACCAGATTTTTGCCCATGACAAGTTAATGCAAAGCAATAGAACGAGAGACCCCTCAGCTCAGGAGAACATTACATCCATTTGGCTTGGGCTGACAGTACTGCTTTGGTGCTTGTACTCACAGAGCAGGAGACTCCAGCTCTCCAGCTGGAGTGCACAGAGCAACACACAGAGGCATACAGCCAGGCCAAACATCCCTTCACTGAAAACAAAGACACTTCAGGTGAAAAATTGCTCAGTGCTTCCAATGTTGCTGCCAAACCCAGCTGCTCAAGAGAGAGGGAAGGCTTAAACGCATTACACGTCTAGTCTGGTCACAATCTTAACTATAACCTAGATCTTTGTCTTCTTCCCACCTCCTAGCATTCACTAGTTGAGAAAGCGGTCGCAACAGCAGCGAAAAATGCAGCCTCTGACTCACACTTCAAACAAATTAATTTCTGGTTAGAGGAGGAAACCCAGGATGTTTATGCCAGCCCCAGAGACAGAACCTGGCAGCCTGGATTTTAGCCAAGTACATGGCCTCAGTGACTAATACCGTATTATCAAGCACAGTTTCCACTGCAAGCACACCAGTTTGCCAGGAAGATAGGTCTTTGAAGGCTAACCAGCAGGGTATTAGAAGCCATTAATGGAACAAACACAAGTCTACTGGCTCTTCTGTATTTTCCCACTGTACATGCAGGTCTTCACCTCACCCAAATGAAAACATAGCACAATTGCCTTGAAAACATGGTAGGGGAATAAAGTGTTGCATCATGTTTGCTCCGTAACAGTCATTTATGTCACATTAGATACACCAATCTGATGTACAACCCGAGGTGTGATAACCTATTCATACAAAGCACTGCTTGTACAAAAATTAGTTCAATGGCCAAACAGATCTCTGTAAAGCATCAGCTTTTCAGAAGATAGTAGTATTTTACTCTCCTTTTACTTCAGGAGTTGTTCGAGACCCTGCAGTTGCCTTTTAACAGGCTCAAACACAAAGAACTTTAGGACAAATAACTGAAATCTGTGCCAATGCTTCTGCAGTTGAATTTAAAATCACAGAATTAACCAGGTTGGAAAAGACCTCTAGGGTCATCAAGTCCAACCTATCACCTAACTCTTCTAATTAACTAAACCGTGGCACTAAGTGTCTCATTCAGTCTCTTCTTAAACACCTCCAGAGACGGCGACTCCACCACCTACCTGGGCAGCCCACTGCAATGGGCAATCACTCTTTCCATGAAGAATTTCTTCCTAATGTCCAGCCTAAACCTGACCTGGTGAGTTTGAGACTGTGTTCTCTTATTCTGTCACTGGGTGCCTGGGAGAAGAGACCAACTCCCACCTGTCCACAACTTCCTTTCAGGTAGTTGTAGAGAGAAACAAGGTCTGCCCTGAGCCTCCTCTTCTGCAGGCGGAACAACCTCAGCCACTTGCTCCTTGTAGGGCTGTGCTCCAGGCCCCTCATCAGCCTGACTGAATGGTTCTGCTTGGGGTTTGGGGTTGGATTGGTTGGGGTTTTCATATTTATAAGACACAGGACTTGAAGAGACCTCCGTGAGGAGGTTAAGCCCCTGCTCTGACAAAGTGCCATTTTCTCTATATGGAGAAACTCAGAAGTCATTGTTAAATGCACAAGTGCACTAGGACAGCCTCAACATACTTGAGCAAGCACACAGGCGGACCAGGCTAGTGCCTGAATCAGCCCCCCTGGCAGAGCTTTACCACACAGACTCAGGGGTTATGCCCCCCAAGCACCTCATGCACCTCCAACACCACTGCTGCTACCACAAACACACACTTCCAACCGGTCCCAACACTGAGCAGGAAAACTCTGCACATAATCAGCCCAAGGGCACAAACACTGAGTGAGGCTTGGAGTCCCACCAGCTTACACAAAGTCACATCCTGATCCCAGCCTGCCTTACTGGGTCCAGAGGAGTGCAGTTATTGTTCAGGTCAGTGTGACACCCTGCAGCAGACTTCAACTGATGGAAGGGTCACTGACACACCTCTGTGGGAGAAGCTTCTCTAGCCAGAGGTCCTGCTTTGCTCGCATCCAGGTCGGTCCTCATCAAGGCACCAAATCCCCTCTTTGGCATCCTCACTGTTTTGAGGAGACTGCTGCAACCGTGGCAGCTAGGACAAGCCTTTCCCGGCCGAAGGCAGGTCGGGGAGCACCGCGGCCTTGCACGCCACGCGGAGGCACGCAAGCGGCCGCCCGGAGGTGCGGCCGCCCGGAGGTGCTGCCGCTACCGCCCAGGAGCCGGAGGGGCAGCTGCCAAAATGGAGCTTGGCAGCCGCTGGGCAGCCCTGGGCGAGAGCGAATTGCGAGGGAACAAACCCTGCGAACAGCGCTGGTTAATCCAAAGTTGCACACTGGTGCAATAGAAGCGCTCTACTTTTACTCCTGGGTGGAACCAGAAAGTTTATTCTCTCCACTAATCGCGGCGGGAAGGCCGGGATTGACTGACTGTCCGTGCCCGCTGCCCAGGAAGCGCCGACACCCACTGAGCAGGGAAGGCGGCAGAGGGGGCCGCCCCAAGCTCCGCCGCCCGCCCCGCGGTTCCGCATTTGCCAAGCTGGCGGCGGCAGGCGAAGCCTTGCGGCAGGCCGGGGGGACCCGCTCCGCCCCCGGGCTCCAGGAGGAGCTCTCTCCGCGCAGTCCCTCACCCCCACTTTGGAGTTACCTTGGGAGGAGATCTCGCCCCTCGCCCAGTCTGGAAAGCGCGGAGGACAGCCGGTAGGCTGAGCCGCTCCCGCCGCAGGCTGCCAGGGCAGAGCGGCGCAGGGTAGGTCCGATCCGGGCGTGCCGGTGGCGGAAGAGCTGCGGGGAGAACCGCCGTCTCCACACCGCACGGCAGTGCCAAGCACGTCTGAGCAGCCCCCCGCCGTCTTCTCCTCTGCCCTACCTTGATCCCCCGAGGGCTCCATGGCGGTGACAGCCCCAGTCCTGGCTCGACAATCGCAGCCTCCTCGCCAGCTGCTGGCTGGCAGCGAAGACGCCGCCCGTGACCGCGGGGGCGGTGCCGCGGTGCGTCAGTCACCGGCTCGCCCCGCCCCGCCCAGGTGAGGGTGGACCGCGACTGGGACCGGGACTAACCCCGCCAGCTACCGTGAGCGGATGCGGGTGTCGTGCTGGAACGCTGAAGAGCTCAGAACCGGCCCAGTGACGCCGTTATCTATGATCCGAACGAAGGGATCCAGGGAACTCTCAGCCAGCCTGCAGATGACACTAAGATGGAAGGGAGCATGGATTTGCTGGAGGGTAGGATGGTTCTGCAGAGGGACCTGGACAGGCTGGATCAATAGACCAAGGTACATGGTATAAGGTTCAACAACGACAAGTACCGGGTGCTGCACTTGGGTCACAACAGCCACATGAATGCTCCAGGCGTGGGGCAGAGTGGCTGGGAATTGCTCAGCAGGGAGAGACCCGAGGGTGTTGAACAACAGCTGCCTGAACATGAGCCAGTGAGTGCCCAGGTGGCCAAGAAGACCAACAGCATCCTGGCTTGGATCACCATTAGCGTGGCCAGTAAGACCAGGGCAGTGATGGTGCCCCTGTACTCAGCACCGGTGAGACCACACTTTGAGTACTGTGTTCAGTTTTGAGGCCCTCGCTTAGAAGAAGGGCATTCAGGTGCCAGAGCAGGTCACTCAAGGGCAATGCCTGGCTCTCCATGCAACCTTTGCCACCTCAGTTAGGGTGCAACAAGTGCAGTGCAGCTGTTTGTGTTTCCTCACACAGCCCAGTGCAGGTGGGTGAGGGACAAGAAGAACAACCTGTTGTCCGCTGTCAATGCTGCAGGCAGGAAGGAGCTATATAAGCATAGCAACTGGGAAGGTGGAGTTGTGCTGCTGTCACTAGTGGTTCTCCCCCCCTGTTTGTGAGAGATTCTCACACCCTGACAAGTTGCACACCCTGACAAATTGCACTACCTTGGGGAAACTCAGCTGTGGGCTTATTGTTGCTCTGGAGATTCCCCTGTGAGTGCTGGCAGCAGGCAAACACAGGCATCATGGCTTCATTAAGCAGACTTCAACAGGTGAAAAGAAAACCAACAACTGTCCTATCTGCAGTCTGTGCTCTTTCTAGTAAAACAGAATTAGGTGCAAAGAAATGGGTGGTACTGGTAGATGAAAAACTGGACACGAGCTGGCAATGTGCACTCATAGCCCAGACTCAACCATGTCCTGGGCTGCATCCCCAGCCCAGTATGGGCAACAGGTGGAGGGAGGGGATTCTGTCCCTATCCTCCACTCTTCTGAGATCCTACCTGCAGTGCTGGGACCAGCTCTGGAGTCCTCAGCATAAGAAGGAATTGAACCTGTTGCAACAGATCCAGAGGACTGACACAGAAATGATTAAGAGGGCTGGAGCACCTCTGCTGTGAGAGCGGGCTTGAGAAAGTTGGGGTTGTTCAGCCCGGAGAATAGGAAGTTCCAGGGAGACCTTTTTTGTGACCTTTCAGGACCTAAAGGGACTGATGAGAAAGCTGGGGACAGACTTTTTGGCCTGTTGTGATAGGACAAAGGGTGATGAGTTTAAACTAAAAGAGGGAAATTTTTACTAGATATAAAAAAGTTTTATGGGGTTTGGGTTTCATTTTTTTGTTTGTATTTGGTGTCATTGTTTTGGTTTTGTTTGGGTTTGTTTGTTGGGTTTTTTTTTCTTCAATGAGGGTGCTGGAACAGGTTGCCCAAAGAGATGTTAGAAGCCTCATCCATGGAAACATTCCAGGTCAGGTTGGATGGGGCTCTGAGCAACCTGTTCTAGTTAAAGCTCTCCCTGCTTACCACAAGGGTGTTGGACTGGATGACCTCTAAATGTCCCTTCCAATCTAAAGCATTCTATGATTCCAGAAGTTTTCATTATATAGTTTGCTCAGCAAAGTGCTTTACAAGACAACCAAGATTGATAAGCTACCAAACAGATCTTTTATTCCAGCCTTTCCAAATCCCTGGCCTTGACAGCTATGGATTTGATTGTTCAGAAAGATCAATGCTTGCACAGAATGAGCAGCAAGGCCTCCACTGCGCGAGACTGTGTGAATAGCCAAATTGTCACCAGCGTTCAGCAGGCACAGTCACATGCTAAAGCAGAGCACAATAGAGAGTCAGGAGGTGCCAACTCAGGAAGCACTTGCTTCAGATAACAAACAGCAGCAGCAAATCCAGGTATTTTTCAATACATAGGGCAGCTGAGGAATGTGAGCTTTTGCTATGATTAAGGAATGCTTGCTACTATTCTAGGATCTGTGTAGCTGCAGCAGGGGGTTGATGTAACGGAGCCATAAAACCAGCAAGCAGATCAGCCTGTATCTCTGCATGCTTATACCTTGTTCCATCTCACAGTAGAGAAATTAACTTGGTCAAATATATGATTGTAAACACAGCCTTCATCCCACACATCTCAGTTATGTTTTATGACTGTTTCAAAAATTAATCTCAAATAGATATGAGAAAGCACATCTGGGTTTTTTTTTTATATTTAAAATATATTTTTTTTAAAGGATTAGATTTTGTCCCACAGTACTCCACTTGAATTCTCAAGCTTTCCCACTGCTACATGATACAGGATCTGCAATAATAGTGGAAGAATAATATCAACAGTATTAAAATTTGCAGTTCCTTTACACTGGCAGCAGCCCTGGCAGAACTAAAATGCCTGTCAGGAGCAAACCTGCAGAGCAGTGAAGCTGTCAGCATCCTACTGCTGCTTTTGGAGGCAGGGAGATTTCACCAGTGCATCCCAAAATGCAGGTGCTGGTGACCAGGAAAGGAGTATTACCTGGGGAGCTGATCCTCTTCCACAGACCATCCCACCAGCCCACCTGAGCCTGAGTGGAGTAGACCACTGCTGACACTCCCACGACCTGCCCTGTTCAGTGCAGGTGGAGCCCTTGCACCATTTTGCTGAACTCACTAAGTTTAGAAATCTCCCCTTTCCCAGCTCCACACACACTATGCTGTTTGATTTCTCTATCAGCTGTGGCCCATTCAAAGTGACAACAGGGCTACCTGTGAGATCAGATCCCAAGCAGGTCCCCAGCCATCCTGTGCAGAAAAGTTTTAGATGCAAGAAAGAGGCAAAAGCCAGCATCTCTAAATAAGATGAAACATTATTCCGTTTGTACAGATCGTCCTGGCTGGCAAGGAGATGGAATTGGTGTAATGAGCATTTGTCGCTCAGACCAATGCCTGCTACAAGCAGCGTGAATGTTGCCTATGGCTCCTGTTAGGATCCTGGAGTGTCAACACATGAACTGAATCTGTCTTGAAAGTCTTGTGGTCTTTATAACAAGGGACAAAAGTGAAGGACAACGGGAGTAGTGGTGTACTGGGCAACTGAGCTTTGTGCCTGTGACTCCTTGTTTCCTACAGACTGTTATAAACATGAGAACTTAGGACTACCCACCTCAGTACAGAACCCTCAAAATACTTTGTTCTGAGTGGGACTGAGCCTGTTCTGTGCAGGAGACACTGATTGTATGGTAATAAGAGTAGAGCAGCAATTGCAGGATCAGCTCATGTTATAGCTGTATGTCACATTCATTTCACACACTCACAGCACTTGAGCCTTCCTAGTGCTCTGCCATCCAGATAGGTTAGCTCTCCCCCTGTGGAGTCACAACCCAGTTTTAAAATACATTCCCTCTAGGTCAGCTGTTTATTGAAAATAACAGACAAGGCAGTCAGAATTGTATAAAGGCCAAGAATTAATACTGTCAAGGTCACTGAAGAACCCACATTTAAAAGAACTAATTATTTTTCAAAAGACCTCGCTGCCTTTTAGCTTTCCTGCCATAGTTACAAATGCAACTACCCCCAGACAGATACCTTCCTACATACTCAGAGCTAGACTGGATGATGGCAGGTTGTGCCATGTTCAGGTGTCACAGAATGGTAGGGCTAGCAACCTCTGGAGATCGAGTCCAACACCCTTGCCTAGGCAGGTTCTCCTAGAGGAGGTCACACAGGAAAGCTGTTATGCTGATCTCATGGTACACAAACAAGACTGCACAGCTGTAAGCATGCTGAGTGGGCTGTGCCTAGTGACAGGGCTGAACATTTTAGACCTGAACCATGTTGGTCACATAACCTAAGCACTAGAAAGTGCTAGAGACATCTGTCCTGGATCCTTTGCCTTCTCAG
This sequence comes from Semnornis frantzii, assembly GCA_013399775.1. Taxonomy (NCBI): domain Eukaryota; kingdom Metazoa; phylum Chordata; class Aves; order Piciformes; family Ramphastidae; genus Semnornis; species Semnornis frantzii. Next base: position 29,813 of record VWYK01066271.1, on the reverse strand, counting down.
GCTTGTAGTACGTTACCTGGACACAAAATGCCCTCCAATTATTCACGGCCCTGAATCATCTTTTGGGAGAAATCTCCTTTCCAGTATTTGAAGGAGAGCTGGAGAGGCACTGTTCGCAAAGGCTTGGAGTGACGGGACAAGGGGTAATGGCTTGAAAATGGAAGAAGCTTGATTGAGATTAGACACGAGGAAGAAATTCTTCCCCTTGAGGGTGATGAGGTTGAACAGGTTACCCAGAGAAATTGTGAAGGTTCCAAGCCTGAAAGTGTTGAAAGGCAGGTTAGATGGGGACTTGAGCATCCTGGTCTAGAAGGAGGTGTCCCTGCCCATGGCAGGGAGGTTGTAACTAGATGATGTTTGTGATCCCTCCCAAGCCAAACCATTCTATGATTCGAGGCAGAGAATTTATCTTTTATGTCCCATAAAGCTGTCCCAAGTTCAGGGCAAGTCAGCCTGCTGTGGGTCAGGATGTTTGCCCCATCCCCCCCCACCTCCAGCCAATGGAAATAGTTCCATTGCATATGAAGGATCAGAGGAATCTAACATTAAATATTGGCAAGAGAAAAGCCTCATTACTCAGTTGCATTCCAGTAAGGTCATTATTAGCTATTCAATGTAATATAGCTAAACACAGAGAGGATTTTTCCCTCCCACACAACAGCCCTGATTGCAGGGTGCTATTCCCACCACTCTCTGGATCGCTTGGTACCCTCTTTCTCATAATCCCCTGGCTTGGGCACTGTCCTGCAAAGTGCAAATTCAAAAGCTCCTCAGCAGAGGAGATAACTACATACTGAGCCATCAGTCTCTCAGGTCAGTGAAAAATGTAGCTGCTCAATGAACCTTTGTCATATCCTGAGTGAACGTCACCGGGGTATTAAAGGAAGAAAAACAGACAGGTGAGCTCACTCCCTCCCTCTGCATTACTGCCTGATGCACCAGGCATAACCCTGAAAACATTTACTGGATCAAAGGCCTGGCAGCCAGAGTGGGATAAATTGCATCAGAAATCCTGTGCAATGTGTCCCACCTGAGCCAGCAGTAGAAATTCCCCAAAACAGAATTGCCTGTGCCCAGAACTTGACTGTACCATCAAAAAAGACACTGAACATGGAAGTGTCTCCTTTAGGTTAAGTGTCAGCTGACAAGCAATTCAAAGAGTCCATTGTTTTGACTTCTGTATTTCCTGCTAAAAGCCTTTTGTTGAAAGGAAATCCTTCACAGCTCTTGGTGTCTACAGGTTAAGATCATACCTATGGACCGAGTGGGAAAGATAAGCAGATGCCTAGCAGGATTGTAAAATCCCATAGGCTCCAACTTTACCCTGAGCTAATTGTAGTACTGCTGAAAATAACTGTGGATGCCTTTCTACCTCTTTAAATGCCTGCATGTCTCCCAGTTCAAAGCCACTCTAGCAAGTGGGAGTTGAATGCTGAATTGATTGGATGCTTTAGAAGAGAATGACCGTGCAGTTCTCATCACTTGTGTGTCCATATTTTCAGGGCAGGGCTGTCAAAGAAATCTCAAGAAAATTGTCAATTTATTAGTCCACTATAGAGGGAAGCTTCCATAAGCATTGCAGAGTGGTTATCTGGCTGTAAGACAGTTATTTGCCCTGGGAAAATCCAGAAATCCTGCTGGCAACTAAACCTTCCGTCAAAGGACCAGGCTGCACGACACCTGCCTACATGTAGCTGGCTTCCTGTAACAAATCCAACCGGGGGCATGCAAAAAGCTGTTAGCTGGGACTGGGTGCCTCCCATCTGCAGTAGCATTTGACATCTACTCTGTGCAGCTGTTGCCGAGTGTGGGATGAATAGACTTGGGAGGGCAAGGAAGAAGGGGAGGGTGAAAATAAAAAAAGAATTAAAGCCTGGTGTTAAATCCGCTGCACTAGAGGGAGAGCACCCCGTGAGCTGAGATTTTGGCTGTCTCCCAGTTAGCTCACCATTTCCCCATGTGGGAAGAGTACTATGAAAATGCTTACAAACGCTTCAAGGGTGGGTGTAAGGAGGATGGGACCAGTGTTTTTTCAGTGGTGCCCAATGACAGGACACGGGGTGATGGAGCAGTGAAACAGGCTGCCCGGAGAGGTAGTGGAGTCTCCATCTCTGGAGGCATTCAAAACCCACCTGGACGTGGGTGTGTGACCTTCCTTAGGTGAAACTGCCTTGGTGGTGGGGTTGGACTCGATCTCTGGAGGTGCCTTCCAACCCCTACCATTCTGTGATTCTGTGTGAGTAACTAGGTCCTTCTTGTAAACAAGACCCAAAAAGTTGCAGCAAGGCTTCTTGTGCACGAGAAATGAGGAACCCAGCACAGATGTGCCCAGATGCACATGAAAAAATAATATCATCCTACTATTCATTTGTTGTTAATGTCATCCCTTCTCCCCATTGCAAAGTGACTAAATCAGGCATATCTAAGAATACTTTGCATTCCTCATCTCCCTCCACTCCTTCCTTTCCCACCACCGCTCTTTCTTTCATGAAGAAATATTTGTACCTTCTCATTGGTTACTTTTGTACCACAGCTTCCTTTGCTTGATTATAGCTCCAGGGATGATGTGATAAAGCATTTTCAAGCCTCCAAGCTATTTCCAGTGCTGACATAAATACATCAATTGAGGTGCACAGTCCTTCCTTTGCCACATGCATTACCACCTGCAGCAAGCACCTTTACCGCTGCAGTAAATAAACCACAGATAAAGCTTTATCTAAACTACATCCTTGTCAACTAACTGCTAATTAGTCAGTCACAAACACTCTGTTCCAGAAAATGGACTACACAGAACATTTTTGCATCCTACAAACTGATACTAGGAATAAAATGAGGTCATGTCTTCTCATTACTCATTCATTACTAAATTATTTTTAAGGCTGCTGTGCTGTACAGCTACTGCCTGGTAATTAAGAACCAGAGGATGCAGGATGGCTTTTCAAATGGTAGTTAACTTCCAGTGTACTCTTATGAGATGGGGAGGTATTACCGGGTCCACTTTATTACTGCCAAACCAAAATGCAAGGATTGTTTATAATTTGCTAGAAGCAGACTAAAAGAGCAGGACTGGAGCCAGAAGAAATGTAGAGGAATCCAATTAAAAGGTTATAAGGGAGGAAGAAAAACAAACCAAAAAAAAAGGCAATGACCCAATTAACTAAAACTGCTGCAAATTGTTTATGGATTTTACAAGCAGGGAAAGACTATTGCAAAAGCCTGCTCACTTGAATAACACAAGCCACAGAACTCCAGCCTTTCTGTCCTGTTTTCCTTCCCTGTTTTGTGAACAAAAAGTCATGCCTCATAGCTCACTGATAGCATAGCACCTAGCCTCCTGAAGAGAGACAATCTTTGTTTCAGGCTTGTAGGAATATCACTATTTTCATTGGTAAGGCAAGGAGCTGGTCGATGTAAAGAGAAAATAACAGCAACACATTTGGCAATAAATGCTGAGATTAAAGATTCATTCATTTCATTAATCTTTTACTAGTGGCACTGTCTACTCCCTGCTGCCATTTCCCAGCCAGTTCCATCACATTTTCACCTAGAAATCATATTCTGACACAAGAGATGCACAAACCATAGAGTCATAGAATCATTTAGGTTGGAAAAGACCTTTAAGATTATCAAGTCCAACCATTCTCTAACTCTGTCAAGGCTGATGCTAAAACATGTCCCTCAGCACCACATCTCTGCCTCTTCAAAACACATCCAGGGATGGGGATTCAACCATTGCCCTGGGGAGCCTGTTCTAGTCTTTGAAAACCTTTTCAGTGAAGAAATCTTTCCTAATAGGCAACCTAAACCTCCCCAGCACAACTTGTTCTCATCGTATCACTTGTTACTGGAGAGAAGAGACCAGCTCCCACCTGACTCCAACCTCATTTCATGGAATTGCAGAGAGCAAGGAAGTCTCTCTAAGTGTGATAAGATAAATCAGATATAATCAGATGTAAGGTTTTCCTCCAGGCTGCTGTGAAACCAACTACACTACATCTCATAATTCAATTCCTATTTGATTTCACAGAGCTCACTTTGAAACTCCTTGCAAAGTCCTGTCTCAACATTTCCCCAAAGCAGACAGCCTGTGCTTCTGATTCCAGCCAGACCAAAACAAATAAAGCAGGCCTCCTCTCCTCTTACCATATCTCTCTCCCACCAGAAGTTCTGCAACCCTTTCCCTGCTCAGCAGCAGCCAGGAGGCACAGCTGAGATTCTGCAGTCAGCCTGCCCTGTTTTCACTTTTTTTCTCCTCTGTAGTGGAAGGCTAATAGGCCTATTAGATATCCTGGCTTGCCTCACCCTTCTGCTGATGAGGGAAACAAGGCTGGGAGGAAAACAAAGGCTTGAGCCTCTCCCAAAGTGATAAACAGGTACCCACAAGTGTTTAGGTACTTGTTAGTGTCTTGCCCAAATAAGGATAACCAAGCCCTGGTTTCACTTAATATGGTCAGTTCTGCAAATGCCATTCTGATTGGTGAATCTCTGTGGCCAAAGGAGCCTTTGCACTCAGGCAAATAATAAGTTGCAAGCAGTTGTGCTGCTGCCTCTGCCTCATGGCTCTGCCTCAGTGTGTGCTGTTCTGCTCTACATATTCTGTCCTGCCTCACTGCTCTTGCCTTGGACGACATGTTCTGCTCTGCCTCATGCTTCAGACCAGCATAGCCCTGATGTTTTGGGCTTGAACTAACTGGAAACTTAAGTGCCTCAAGTTTACCAGGAGAAGGCATTAAGTGCCTCACGATGTGGTGAGAAGTGCCACTGACGTTGTGCTCTCTGCACATCTGCAAGAGATCCCGCCTGCACCTCTGCAAACCTCCATGCTAAGAGGAACCAGGAGCAGGTCAGAGATCATCTGCCTCTTTCCCAGCCCGCTGCTAGAACCTGGGAAGATCTAGAAGCCTCTCAACAGCCATTAAAAGATGCTGAGCAGCTCCAACACTGCTGCAAAGAAGCCAGAGACTATCTTGAAATTCCTACTCCACCACTGTGAGTAGCACAGACATTCCCTAGGGCTCTGAGCTGCCTTTTATTTGTAAGTGGGGCAGAGACATTTTGTGGATAAGCCTTTCCAGTTTTCTGATTCACCTAACTTACTAAGTTGCCCATAAGCGTCCTTGTGAAGATTTTCCCAACCAAATTAGAACCCAGATTTAACTAGTTTGTATATAGTTTGTGGGTGGGACTTTTCGGAAATAACTACATCTTTTATAATTCCTGCCTCATTAATTGCCCCAACTAAATTATCCTCTCAGAGAGAAAATCCTGGTACTCACTCTGTTTGTACTTTGTGACTGACTTATACTTAGGTGCCTGTGCTCCATGCAGACATGAGGGTGTTACTTGCCGATGCAATCGCAGAGGGAGTGTGAGCTATGATAAAAACTCTTACTACATGAAAGACATTGAGGTGCTGGAGTGGGTCCAGAGAAGGGCAACAAAGCTGGTGAAGGGTCTGGAGAACAGGTCTGATGAGCAGCAGCTGGGGTTTAGTCTGGAGAAGAGGAGGCTGAAGGAAGATTTCATTGCTCTCTACAGCTCCCTGAAAGGAGGTTAGAGTGAGGTGGAGGTTGGTTTCTTCTCCCTAGTGTCAAGTGATAGAACAAGAGGAAATGGCCTGAAACCCTGACAGAGGAGGTTTATATCGGATACTAGGAGAAATTTCTTTGCTGCAAGAGTGGTCATGCATTGGAACAGGTTCCCCAGAGAGGTGGTGGAGTCACTGCCCCTGGAGGATGTTCAAGAAATGTGTGGACATGGCACTTTGGGACATGGTTTAACAGCCACAGTGGTGTTAGGTTGAAGATTGGACACAATCTCAGAGGTCTCTTCAACGAAAACAATTCTGATTCACACTGCTGGCTGACTGCAAGCAGTGTAGGTGCAGTTGTCTGACCAGTGACCTAAAGGAAAGCTCATGCCTGCTGTCCTCCTACAGCACTGGCATAGCCCCAGATAGATGTTTAGATCCCCATTCCAAATCTGCATCTCTCAGCTCTCCCTTTCAATTCAAGATGTGCTTGGCTGGTGCTTAGCACGCTCCAGTGTCCGGTCTGAGCACAGCAGCAGCTCTCCAGATCCATACGTGAAGGCAAAGTGGGTGAGCAGCTGTGAAGACTCAGTGCCTGGGAAATCCCCTTGCTCTCCTGAAATTTTATTTTTGCATTGCATGTTTTTCACTTCCATTATTTCACTAAATGAATACAGTTAATAGCCACACCTGGTCTCAGTACAGAGACGGCTCCCCTCGTGGCTGCAGAGGCTGTTGAGCATTCCTAGCATGCTGTTAGGGATTTTGAGGGGGAGAGGCATTGCAGGCATGTGGCTGTGCCATGCTGCAGGGTGGCTGTCTCACAGGGCTAACTGGAAGTGACTGGAAAATAAACAATGTAAAGCCCTTTTTCAGAACTCCTGGTGTACGATACAGCAGGGGATAGAGCTACAATCTGGATTTGTTTAACCTTCATGTCCCCCTCTGTAATGTAGCACTTCACATACCCCTCCAGCTCCTCATGTGCACACTCCTTTGCCCTCTTCTGCATGTGTATCAATTCCCAGCTGCTCCATTTCTCTCTCTAACAGCTATGACCACACTTGTTCACTCCCACTCACAGTTATTTTTATTTCCCTCATCCTCAAAGTTAAAAACATCCAGGATATCTTGGTCAAGTTTCTATGGCTAGGATCCCACAATTCAAACCAGAACCTTGGTCACGGTCTTGTCCTCTTCAGCCCTTTCCGAGTGGGTACGTTGGGCTCCTGGCTTGAAGCGGTGACATGATACATGTAATGCCACCAGCTTTGCACTGGGGTGAGAGACTACTACTAAGAGCAAACTTCTAATCTGTTCTGTAAAGCCACAGGGGCATGAAAACCGCAAACATCTTCAGCACCAGTAAGGAGGTCTCAGAAAACATCTTTTTGCCTGTTTTTCCTTATGCTGAAAGGTTCTGTGTGTACCAGGGGAAGTCAATGCCCTCCTCACACACACAGATCTCAAGGAGCCATACTTGGAGGGTGTAAAAGGATGTGCATGTTCAAAAGCCATAAGGCAGCATGTTGTGCAATTCACCTTCTAACACATCTGTGATAATTATTCAGTTGAAGTCTTCACAGTGGCTTTATGAGCAGTATGTTGGTTTACTGTAAAGGAAAGACCCACATGAATGGTTTGGTTACTCAGCCTAGAGCCAGTACCTGCTTACCTGGATGCAGAACTAATACTCGAATCTCTTCTCCCTGAACACTGGACACTATGGCTTTATTGCTTTTGTGATGATAATATGGCAACAGTGTCTCCAGCGTGCTTCCCACTTCATGCGTTAGCTACTGCTCTCAACTTGAAACAGCCTGGGACACAGCTCATGGTTTCTCTTGCAGCTCTTCCATGCTTTAACCTTAGGGTTTATGAGGTAAACCAGTATGTGGCTCTGTTTCTCCAGCCAATTTCAGCATTAAGAGAAAATATCACAGATAACAGCTAATTCTCCTCTTATGTATTCCAAGATACAGTCAACTTATTGGTGTGAAGTTCTCACTGTTAGCAAAACAGAAAAAGAGATGGGAATCGGGCTACCCATATAACATGTATCATGGAGAAATTGAAGAGGTGCTGCAGATTCTTTTCCCTCATTGAACAGAGCAGTAATAAAGAGGTTTATTTAATTGTGTAAAAGCAATCACCTTTTCAAGATGCTTCCTGCTCCTGTGAGGAAGCTTGGTTTCATGCAGCATATTTCTGTCAAACTAGAGTCTCCAAGTGCCTTGCAGTACTAAATACATCAGCCAAAGAACTAAATAATAAATAAGGCTAGGGGAAGGCAGACCTTTTAGCAAAGCTTCCTCTGGCTCTAACCAGTCATTGCTTTCATTTTTAAAGAGGATGTGCACAGCAAAAGTAGAAGAAGGAACATTTTGAACTGGCTGATGATAAATACCCCACCTATTTACATGCTCCATCTGCCTGCACACAAGTGCATACAGTAAGAAAAGGCGTGGATGTTTAGGATGTCACTTTACACATGGATGATTTCCTTGGCTTTGACTTGCCTAATTGTCTTCCACTGACCTGTTTCTGTAGCAACTGCTACCTCCCTGTGATTGCACTGTCTCACAGCCATCAGACAACACTTGGAAGGTAACACATACTCATTTACCCAAGCCAGGGAAAAAGCTGGTACCTTCCATGAAATGTTTATGGGCTTCCCCCAGAGCACCCCCAGCACTGTGCAGTGCTGTAGGTCAGCAGCCTGGGCTGCTGACGGTGAATCCCCTGCCCATCACACACTCCTTGCAGCCTCCCAGCCTGCCCACCATATGGATCCCTCACCCAAGGCAGAGTAGGAGGGAAGAAGAGCAGACCAGAGGGCAGAAACAACCCATGAGAACAGCAGCAGGAAGAAGGCACTCTGAGGTGGCTTTTGGGCAGAAGGGAAAAGAAGACACCGCTCCAATAGTCTTCCTTTCTCATAAGGCTTCTTACATGGCTTGTCTTTGCTTATCTTGTCTTGTCTTCTGCACAGATAACAGAATTGGCAAGGATGAACACTTTAACAGCCTTAATGTGCTCACCTCTTCTGGACAAGTGAGCAGTGCTAAGTGGCCAGGCTCACACATTCTCTCTAAATAGCTGCCTGCTCACTGCCACTGTTGACAGGATAAAATCTCCAAAAAATAATGAAAATTGCTTTTGAAAGGGGGGTTTGATATCATTCTGGTTCTTTTCACTTTCTTTTTTGGTCTGGAAGCTTGGGGGAGTTCACTGATCATATTCCTCAGACTCAGCCTTCTGCCTCCTGGGAAGTTTTAATGACACAGTGCTCTCCTCATCGAGCTCATATGCACATTAGAGGCCACATAGGTAATTAACCCTACTCTGTAAAGAAAAGAAGAAAAATCGAGGTGAAAGCCATACCTAATCAGGGACTGGGAGATAATGAGACTTAAAGAAAAAAGCACTCAATGCTATGGCTTACACATCAAGTTGTGTTAGTTACCATTTTTAGATCACTCCTTCCTACAAACTTATTCCTGTTATCTCTACTGGCAAAACATTTCCAGATTCAAGTGGAAACTCACATCACAGTCCCAGTTAATTGTGGTACTCCATTGCTATCTCTCTTGCCCATCACCCTGTTGTGTCAAGGCAGGCTGAAGGACCTGCCATGCCACATCACTGTGATGACTCCAGCTCTACAGCACCTAGAGCAAGGAATTGGATTGCAGGTTGTAAAATCTACCTAAGCAGCAGCATAAATATGGACTGCAGCATGTGAGTACTGTGTACAGTTCTGGAGCCCCCAGCACAGGAAGGACATGGAACTGTCGGAGCAGGTCCAGAGAAGGCCACCAAGATACTCAGAGGGCTGCAGCAGCTCTGCCATGAGGACAGGCTGAGAGAGTTGGGGCTCTGCAGCCTGGAGAAGAGAAGGCTTCCAGGAGACCTTACAGCAGCCTTCCAGTATCTGAAGGGGGCTACAGGAAGGTTGGGGAGGGACTATTGACAAGGTCTTGTAATGACAGGACAAGGGGCAATGGGTTTGAACTGGCAGAGAGGAGATTTAGACTGGATGTTAGGAGGAAGTTGTTTGCAGTGAGGGTGGTGAGACACTGACACAGGTTGCCCAGGGAGGTGTTCAGGACCAGGCCGGATGAGGTCTTGAGTGAGCTGTACTAGTGGGAGGTGTCCCTACCTCTGGCAGGGGGTTAGAACTAGATGATCCTTGAGATCCCTTCCAACCTTACTATTCTATGATTCTATGAGTACCAGGCTTGCACAGCTACACATGATGTGCTGAGGGACACAGTTTAGAATCAGACGTGTAAGAGCAGGTAATGATTGGGTAATGGTCTTAAAGGCTTTTGCCAGCCAAAATGATTCTATGATATCAGTCCCTGAACTAGTCAGGATGTACCTCCATGAGATAGAGTTTCAGTGGTGAGTCCACTATGCAGAGCTACTTTTGCTTTTCCTTAGGTACACAATGCAACAGGGATGTCTCCACACGATACACCACAAGTGAGTTGAGTTTTGTAGAGCAGATCAATCTGAGAGCATTTTTTCACATGAGAAATGGAGTGAAAATAGTGGCTCTGATTATTTGCTTAGTAGCTGATGTTTCCATCTGGAAGATACTGCCTCCCTCACACATTTTGGGAATATGTATGTCCTGTGCCTTTGCCCAGGATCACCAATGAACCAGGAGAGGTGGATTGGAGTTTCAGGACCCACATCACTCCCTTCTCTCTCCACTCACATGGTATCCTTAGAGTCATTGCAGAGGCAGCAGTGGAAACAGAGCCCATTTGCATGTCTGCTGTTACTTCTCTAGAAGCTGGTGAGGATATTAACATGTGACACTGCATGACAGCTGAGTGGTACTTTCAATAAAAACCCAGCTTGGTCAGTGCCTTCAGCTCGCTGCCTCTGCTCTTCATAATGCACTCTGTCAACGTCAGAGCGGTCTGAGGCTGTAAGCAGTGCTGAAGGAAAGTCGTTGCCCCGAGACTCTGATCTGCATATTGGGAAAATATTAACTCAGCAATATTAACACAAGATATTTTTTGTTCTAAAGTGCAGCCATTTTTAACTCGACTGAAGTGTTTAGCAAATGTGGACAGATTTTTCAGCCAGCATGAATCACTGTAGTTTATATTGACTTCAGCTTAAACAAGCTGGCTTTTACTGAGGCTGCAGTATAAATATTGGCAAATCTGCTATTACTCATTGGAAATAATGAACTGGGCAGAAATAGCTTTACCATGTGTCCACATGAGGCCAATTCAGTCTTCCCAGAGTTTTGAGTTGGAGGGAATATTATTGAACAGGATTAAATCATTCCTCAAACTCCCACAAGGCAGAAGGAGCAGGCTTTTATGTCTGCATTTCTTCACAACAACCCTTATCGGCAGAGGAGCCGACCTTGGATGCAGCCGGCACTGTTCCAAAGTGGATGTGCCCAGAACCCTGACAAGGAGGTTCAGTTTTTCCATCCCCATTTAGAAACAATGTCCCCACCTTCCCGTAATCTCCTTGGACAGATAACAGTCAGAGCAGAGCTGTATTTCCTTTGTGTGAACTAATATTTCCCCAAATCTTCAGCTAGCTAATTGCTGAGTGACTTAGCCATGAAAGGAGAAAGGAAACATATTTTAATTTGAAAACTAAAGCTGGGATATTGGTAGAAGACAGGTTTAGATAAGCTATTGGAAGAGCTTTTTAACATACTGCTCACTCTTCTTTGCAGAGAGTGTGAAAACCCAGGGGTCATCACTGTAGATTAAAGTAATCCATTTAGAAGAGCCAGATAAAAAAAAAAAAACCAAACCACAACATACACATTATTGCTACTGCTGCTCCTACTGCTAAACATATTGGCCACCTTCTCTGGACTGTGTGGAGGGGCTGTGCTGTTCATGCCTAGTGAGGACAAGATTCTCAGGTCGGCTGGAATTGGATGGACAGCCCAGCAGCTTCCCTTATCCCTTTGACATTTCCTGCAGAGAGACCTCAAGGAATGGCCCTGCACAGCACTGGGCCGCCACAGTGGTGTGGCAGGATCCAGCAGCATGGGGTGGAGATGCACAGGGAGCAAAGTCTCCTTCCCCATTCCAATATACCAATAGCAGCCCATAGAGAGGCAGAAAAACTGATTAATGCAGCTGCTTTCAGAGAATCATAGGATCATTTTGGTTGGAAAAGACCTCTAAGATCAAGTCCAACCTTCAACCTAGAACCACCATGGCCACTAAACTGTTCCCTGTAGTGCCATGTCCACACGTTCCAAGGACTGTGACTCCACCACTTCCCTGGGCAGCCAGTTCCAGTGCTTGACCACTCTTGCAGCAAAGAAATTTTTCCTAATATCCAAACTAAACCTTCCCTGGCATAGTTTTGAGACATTTCCTCTTGTTCTATAACCTGATACTAGGGAGAAGAGACCAATCCCCACCTCACTCCAATCTCCTTTCAGGAAGTTGTAGAGAGAAAAAAGGTGCCCTCTTAGCCTCCTCTTCTCCAAGATAAATGACACCAGTTCCCTCAGCTGCTCCTCACGAAGAAATCCAAGGCAAATGATTAGTAAAGCGCAACAGTGTGTTCCAGCCAGAGAAAGGAAGGGACTGCAGGGATTCCTCATTTTACTTGACCTAAATGTACATGTATTCATTTTTTGAATATTTTATACTGTTCTGGCTTGTAGCACACATTCCTGTGCTTGGTTTGAATGTTGTGCTTTATGTGTCATTTGCAACAGTTTCAAGAAAGAAGAGATAAGAAGAATAGAAAAAAATTAAAGGGGAAAAAAATTTAAAAATAAAATTAAAATATGATACCCTAAAAGAAAAATGAGCAAAACGAGGCATTGGCACCTTTAGTATCTGGGACAGCAGATGGGGTGGTGAAAAACGTGCCTGCAGGGCACAGCTCTGCTCCAATCCCTGCCATGCTCACAGCAGACAGCTTTAAAGCGCTGAGGATTACACACCACAGGACTACAGCTACACTCTGTCAATTTATTATCTCTCAGCTAATCCAGTGTGTAAATTGTGGCAACGGGCAAGTGCACAGCAAAAGGTGCAGGCTGCTCTGCCCTAGCAGGCAGGGTTAGAATCATAGAATCATAGAATGGTAAGGTTGGAAGTGACTTCAAGGATCATCTAGTTCCAACCCCTTGCCATAGGCAGGGACACCTCCCACTAGTACAGGTCACTCAAGGCCTCCTCCAACCTGGCCTTCAACACCTTCAGGGAGGGAGCAGCCACAACCTCCCTGGGCAACCTGTGCCAGTGTCTCACCACCCTCACTCCAAACAACTTCCTCCTAACATCCAGTCTGAGTCTCCCCTCTGCCAGTTCAAACCCATTGCCCCTCATCCTGTCATTACAAGACCTTGTCAATAGTCCCTCCACAGCCTTCCTGTAGGCCCCCTTCAGATACTGGAAGGCTACTCTAAGGTCTCCTGGAAGCCTTCTCTTCTCCAGGCTGCAGAGCCCCAACTCTCTCAGCCTGTCCTCACAGCAGAGCTGCTGCAGCCCTCTGAGCATCTTCGTGGCCTCCTCTGGACCCGCTCCAACAGTTGCATGTCCTTCCTGTGCTGGGGGCTCCAGAACTGCACACAGGACTCCAGGTGGGGTCTGAGGAGAGCAGAGTAAAGGGGCACAATCCCCTCCTTTGCTCTGCTGCCCACACTGCTCTTGCTGCAGCCCAGCACTCAATTGCTGTCTGGGCTGCACTCACACTGCAGGCTCACGTTGAGCTTTTCATCACCCCACACCCCCAGGTCCTTTTCCTCAGGGCTGCTCTCAGTCATTGCCCACCCAGCCTGGAGTTGTGCTTGGGATTGTGCCTACCCAGGTGCAGGACTTTACACCTTACGAGGTGCAGAGATGAGGAAACCTTTACACGTCAGCTCAGAAAGCTCCTCTGTTCAAATACTCCATCGGCTCACCAGCAGTTTTCCCAGGACAAGGCAGGAACACAAAATGGAGAGAGGGAAACATTGATAAGGAAAGTATTTTCAGTATCAAGTCTCTAAGAATTTCTTAGGCTGGGGTAAAGTAGTTCAGAACTAAAGGGGAAAAAAATGGACAACTGTGGTTTAAGCCATAACACCAAGTTAAAGAGAAAGCTTTTTGTTTCTTTTTAATAACTCCCTGTTGTATTGGCATGCACAGTGGTGAAGCCTTCCCTTTGCCATTCCACACACAAATGGACTTTCATATCTTTCTGGATTAGGTTTCACCCACAGACTCTAGCGGCTCACCCCTCTGGAGGAGGTGTCTCTGCCCACTGAAGAGAGCCTAGATGACCTACATATGACCAAGACATTGAACATGCTGATCTCTAAACCCAAAAAATTACATATTAGATCACTGATCATTGACATGGAGCTAAAACGGGCAATGAGATTTCCCCACAAGTAGTTCCTTGTCTGAGTACTGTCTGTGAGCACTCATACTTTTCACATCTTGAGCAAGAGTTTTATCTCAGATTTCAAGCCAGGTGGTATCTTCAGACATGACAAACTGGCTGAGAAATCACATGGACATGTCAGAAAAGTGTGCAAAACCTGTTCCTCAAGATGTGTCCTTGGAGGTAGCGAAACTGCAGAATGATGAAGCAAAGCATAAATAAGTTCCTGGGTCTACGGGTAAGGTGACAATATAAAACCTCTCCTTCCCAGGGACTTCCTGCAGTGTGTGAGGAATCAAAAGGCAACATGGAAAAGCCAGGAGAACTTCTTGGTTGGTAAGTGGTACGCAGCCAGCCACATGCTGAATTTTTGGCAGGTTGTGCTGGTTTGTGGCTAATTGGAATATTTTAATGGAGAAAATTATACTATAGGCTGCAAAAGAAAAACGATGGTGATGTCTGCTTCACTCATAGGCTTGCTGAGATGTTTAAGAATAAGAAGACAAACATAGATAAGACACTGTCCTGGAGGGTCTTGGGCTTGCAGACAATCTGNGGACAGGGAACTCCCAAACTGTCACACAGGTTCACTAGAGTGCAGTAGTGGTTGTCTTCAACCACAAGCTGACAGATCATCCACTCATTTGGGGTCCGCTTGTGGATGGATGAATTATCACACACATATAATCAGCAAATCAGCTTCAATGGAGCCCAAACTTAAATCCCTCCATACTAAGGCACAAAGAATGGGGACCTCACCTCTGTCTACATCTACCTGAAAGGTCATTGTAAGGAGGCTGCTGCTGGTGTCTTCTCACAGGTGGATAGTCATAGAACAAGAGGGAATGGCCTCAAGATACAAATGGATGGGTTTAGACTCAACATTAGGAAACATTTTTTCACAGAGAGAGCAGTCAGGCATTGGAATGCCTGCCCTGGGTGGTTGTTGAGTTACCAACTCTGGATGTGTTTAAGGGTCATTTGGACATAGTGCTTGAGGACATGGTTTAAGGGTGAACTTTGCAGAGTAGGGATAACAGTTGGGCTTGGTGATCCTGGGAGTATTTTCCAACCGGAATGTTTCTGTGAATAAGCAAAAAGAGCTACAGACATGTGCACATCTGCAGGGGTATGATGTCATTGGCATCTCTGACACGTGTTGGGATGGCTCCCATGACTGGAGCACAGGAATAGACAGTTAGAAGCTCTTCAGAAAAGACAGGCGGAGGAGAAGGGGAGCAGGTGTTGCCCTCTACATCAAGGAACAACGAGTCCATGGGCATAGATGAAGAGGCAACAGCAGGCTTATGGGTGAGGATTAAAGGGAAGAGACATCATATTGAGGGGGCCTGCTGAGAGACACTTGGCCAGGAAGATGAGTGGATGAGGCCCTCTACAGAGACACAGGAACAGTTTCACACTCACAAGCCTTGGTTCTCAGGCAATTTCAACCACCCAGATATCTGTTGGAAGGACAACACAGCAGGGCAGCAGCAGTCTTAAGAGGAGAGTATTGATGATCATTTCCTCCTCCAAGTGGTAAAGGAACCCACAAGAAAAGGTGCTCTGATTCTAGGATCTAAAGGCTCTTCTCCATCTTTGGGGAAGCTGAAAATGTCTTGTGACACAGCACAGACAAAGGCAGTGTTCCTCAGAGATACCAATCAATAAATGGTTAATTGTTCTGGGCACACCTCAGCTGTACCAACCATGCTCACCTGATAGGAAGGCTTTGCTTTAGGATACACCCATGAGAGCTGCATGCACAAAGTGTGTGGGATCCATACTGAAAGGCTGGGGAGACACATGCAATAGAGAGCAAAAAGAATTAAAGATCTGAGGAGTATTCAAAAATAGTAATAGTAATAATCAGTAGATACTACCAATAATAATAACAATCCCACCAACTTTTAAAAGAGGTTGCTTACACACAGGGCTTATAAATTGGTTGGGGGGAGGTGGGTTAATGAGTAAAGTGCAACATAAGTGGTCAAAGATACCTGAAAGCTGTAGTTTATTTCTAGGCTCCATGTATAACCCATACAAACCCATTTGGCTGTCTTGAGTAACATACTAGAACCCCCAAGCCTAACGGTGTGGAAAATCACGTGTTGCTTCATTACTAAAACTCCAGTGCAATACCATTAATTTAATCACTTGCATATTGCTGGATGTAGACATTCCCTTATATCGAAATAGCAGCTTTCAAACTCCTCTTCCGCAGCTGATGGGCAGGCAACAAAACCCACCTCTCCACAGGTCACTGTCTGATGTAGCTAACTTCTAGGTTACTAAAATTAGAAGATTGCATTGCCAGGAAGTGTTTACCCTGCATTCCCCAGCAGATGTTTGGAGCAACAGTAACATCCAGTGGTCAAAATGTTAATTACATTATGGGAGGGCACTGCATGCTGGCAGCATCTTACAACTTCACCTTCTTTACAATAAAAAAAAATTAAAAAATAAAACAAAGCAGGTGAGATCAAGCCTTGAAAATCCATGATCACGCTTACATTGCACGAAAGTAAACTTACACACAGCAACACAGCAGTCATCCTGCAAGGTTGGTGTGTTCTTCCTGCTCATGCCGAGTGAGATCTCCTGACCTTTACATTTGTAAATACTAGGATTGAGACCCCTCTGCCTGGTTGGATGCCAGCGCACACGGATGCCATGCACCAGATCGCAGAAAGGAAAGAAGGAGGATGAGGGAGAGAAGGAATGTGCAATGGCCTTTGATGTCTGGGGAATGCAGCCCTGAGCACAGGACACTGCAGGGCAGCTGTGCTGCAGTGCTGTGACTCATCTCCACCTCGGGGACCTCAGGCGCCAGGCACAGCTGAAGGCAGCAGAGAAGCTATAGGTCTGCCTTGGAAATGTGGTGCCAGCACTGCAGGGGGGCATAGGTGGAGTTTGACTCATAGTCAGGGAGACAGCAGAGGGGATGTCCTCAGAGGAAGCAAAACATCTTCCTGTTCATTGCTGGGAGCACACAGTTTAGAGGGGGGATCTGCCTTACTCTTCCCCAAGTGCTCTTTATCTTCATCTGGGCTGATGAGTGAAAGTCAAAATACGAATCCCACACTGAGAGGACAATCCTTGTTTGGGCTTCGGGGACCACATGAAACAAAGGACATCAGATAAAGGATTTGCATCTCCTTAAAGGGATGAGGAAAGGAGGTGGCTTTCTGCTCTCACTCAGGAGGGGAGGCACTGCAAGTGAGGAAGCTGCCACATGTTTGAGGGTGAGAGCTGGGCTTGATGTTCCCAGCTGTATAGGCACTAACGACAGTGCAGGGAGCACAATGTCCAGTCAGGAGAACAAGACCTCGAAGACAAGGCGGCTAGACTGAGATGTCAGAAATTTAGCAGATGGTAACCAGTTAGACATCTAGGGCTAATTTTCTCCTGGAATTGCAATAAAAAAAATTGAAAACAACAACAAAACACAACCCAAAAACCAAATGAAAGAAACACCTTTTAGGTTGTCCCACATTCCCATCCTTGCACTATGTCAGCATCAGGGATAAAGAATCCCAGGAAAAAACCTGGCTGCCGGTTTGCAAAGAGCTCTGCCTTTGTAGATGAGGTGTTTTGGTCTCCCCAGCACCAACACAGTGGTTTGGCTGCACTCCTGTAGTCTCTCACTACACCACTGTCCTGTGACCTTGAGCCCAGGAAACCCAGCAGGGGCAGTTAATGATTTTCTGAGCCCCATTAGCATCTCTCTGCTCCCACACAAACATTAGCTGAGGTAACAGGCACCAGCTGTGAGGACTGCCACATTTCCTTTTCTCTCCTCTGTTTTTAACAGCAGCAGCAGCAATTTTGCAGATTTCATGCAGAACCATGGATGCCCAAAGTACTCGGGGGAGGAATTCTCCATCACCAACTTTGTTCCCCACAAAAGTATTGAGAGAGAGTCAGATACCAAGGCATATGTGGGGAGACCTCACCCTGGAGGCAGGTGTGTTTTTTTGCATTCCAGTCTGGCTCACGCGCCTGCATAGGTGTGCTTTCAAAATCAGTTCCTTCAGGTTCATACTGTTGGACATGAAAGAGCATCTCCAGAAGCAACAGTCTTTTGCAGGAGAGCTTCTAGGCTTAAAATAGATCTTAGGAAGAAGTATGAGGGTGCTGAGACTCTGAAACAGGTTGCCCAAAATGGTCATGGATGCTCCCTCCTTGGAGGTGTTTAAAGCCAGATTGGATGAGGCCTTGGGCAGTCAAGTCTACCTGAGAGGCATCTCTGAGGTTCCTTCCATCCTAAGCCATTCTATGATTCTCACTACTTCCCTGAGAGCACATTGGGACTTCTCCACCATGCCTATGCTTGGTGCAGTCACAGGATCACTATGGGAGTCTCAGTGGGGTACTTGGCACAGGTAACTGTGCTGCAGTCTTCAGGACAAATTGAAGGGCTCTTCTCCTCATCATCCCACCCAGCTTTACTAGGCTGGGACATTTTCAAGCGGCCAGCAGTCAGCTATGGGCATGGCTGTGATGGTGTTAGGGCACCTTGTTCCTGTCTCAAAATCTCTCAGATATTTTCTCCCAGGGAAAATGAATGCCATACACAGCAGGCAGATGTAACTGCATTATCAAAGGGTCACATGAACCTTTAATACATGGCCTAGTCCTCACAGCATGGCAGCCTAAAGCACCATAACCTCTTCTGTCTGATGCACATTAACAAAACCAGCCTCCCTGCTCTCATCCTGAGGAACCCTGTGCTCTCTTGCAGCAAGCAATGAAGCCTCTCTCTGCCTCAGAGCTAAACTTGCTTAACTCTCCTCTCTGAAGCTGAAACTGTCTGGGAAAATGAGTCATACAAGGTAGCTATTAACAGGAAGATAAAGGCAACAGAGCAGTATTTGTTTCAAATCATAGCTGTGTGATGAATCCTGCACAGCACATGGGAAAGCAGAGAACTTTTTAAGGTTGGGACTTGGGGACTCAGTGACTTCCTAGATATTGTGATGCCACTTCTGAAAACCTGCCCACATGGGACACGTTATATGGACTGTGTACATCCTACAGTACATCACATTTGGCTGTGTTATGAGCTATTGAGAGTCTTGGTGTGTTTTGTGCCCCATGGATGTTAAGCACTGGGGAACAAAGCCAAGGTAGGCTCACAATCCTTCCAAGGGTGTCCTGCAGAGGCTTTGGGAGTTCTGCAGGGGAAACACAAAGTGTTCACAAAAATATTCCTATACTTAAAGAAAAGGCAATTTCAGTAATCTTAGTAAAAGAACAAGCATCATTAAACTTGCAAACACCATGAACAGTTATACTCTGGAAACAGAAGTTTAAGTTAATGGATTAAAGTGCTTTACACCGAGGTAATGTAAGTGTGGGAGAGGTCTCTCAGCCACTGGGCACTTTTTGAGACCACACAGGGATCTCTTGTGCCCGCAGCAGCATGGGTCTGAGGGATAACAAGAGCAGGCTTATCCTAGGTTGCTTAGTTTCCATGGTAACAACACTAAAAATCACATCACATCCAATTCTGGAAAGCCATGTCCCAAGGCCACTGCACAGGTATACAAGACCCTAGGGGTAAGAAGTCCTTTTCAGATCTTCCTCTCAGGTTTCTTGGTATACTGGTACAAGAAAAGCACTCTGACATGGACATCTTCTATTTGGTAGGCTACACAGTGGCTTTGTAGTTGATTGATTTTTGGCAGAGGCTGCATTGTTTCTGTGGCTATAGGACTAGAAGTCTAATTAGCAGCGTGAGGAAGGTCTAAGACACCATTTGGGCAAGAGCTGCTCGCAAAAGCAGGCAAGCAGATGTTGTGTTCACACTCTGCAAGCTTTCGTGCCTGCTAGACACGATATTCTGAACTATGTAATGGCCAGCAAGGAAAGTGTGCTCATGAGTGGTCACCCAAACCAGGCATGGTGGGGTTCTGCTGCTTACCACACTGCTGCCTCCAGACAGTGTGCTCAGCCAAGGGCAACACCACCATCCTAACAAAACTAGCGTCTGACTACCAATGTCAGCACCTTGCTAGAGCTCTCTCTGAATCTGAAACACTGTTTTCTCCCCCCTGCAGCTACCATTAGATTCGTGATTCGCTATTCAGTCACCAGTCCTGTTTTACAAGCAGTTCCCGAGTCAGAGGGGTTTGTGGCTTTGGTTTGCAGTGTGCTCCTTCCTTTGCTTGCAAAACAAATCAGGCCAGCAGTCAATTTAATGCTACAAAAGCTTCTTGCACAGTAATATTTTAATAAAAGGGAAAACTTCCTAATATTGTGACAGTAAAACCAACCTGGGCTTCTTACACCGGTTTCTTGCAGTAATTCCCAGCACAGTCACATGGCACAGTTCACAGCTCTTGTCTCTGTAAACACATTTCAAGGCCATTCCAGCAGAGCGAGATGTGGGTGTTCAGGCAGATTTGTTCAGCCTTTTCCAGCTGGTCCCATCCTCCTTTCTGTCCTTGAGCTTTTCAGCTAGGTCTGAGATAAAGTGTGATTTCACTCTGGGGTTTCATGCCAAAGTCCTGTTTCAGGGCAGCAAAGGCTGGTTTTGTCTTGCGATGCGCTACAGCAATTTCCCAGTCATTCCAGGCACTTGCAGATGTAACCAGAACAGCCTGTGAGGGCAAACAGATGCAAGAAAACAGTTGTAGCAAAGCCAAAAGTTGTGGGTTCGTAGATGCCTGATAAATGTTTTCATTTTCTCCAGCATAAAATTATTCCCAAGCCAAATAGCAATCAAATCTCTTGCCAGGTCTTCAGTGCCACTGATGTTGGGACAGGTACACTGACCTCTGCCTTCTGAAATGCAGAACACTTTGGCCCCCACAAAGTGCATTTCAAGACACTGCAGGTGCAGCAGTAGAGCCATTACATGACAGCATCAGACCCTCCCAACACCTTGAAATTCCTGCATATAGTAAATACATCTGCAAAATAGAGACACCACCACCACCACCCCCAAAAAAAAAAAAAAAGCTGGAGGGCAGCTGCAGAATGTTGGGAAATGTGGTACAAGTAATACTAAAGACAGAGCCAAAGAGGAGAAACATGAGCTGCAAGTATTAAAAACACCTTCTTGAAATAGATCCGTTATCTAAAAGTCTTGAAAGTAACATTTTGTTTCTGCAAAGTTTCAACACCACACCACACACACACCTCCCCTCCCCCCCACCGAAGCAGCCATAGGAATGCAAGGTGAAGCATTTGTTGCTGCTTGAGACTCAAAACAATGCGTAGCTGTTTCAGATCTTTGAGCCAGCCCAGGATTTACAACGCTTGCAAAGCTGGTTTAACTTGGCTGGCAGAAGGTCAAGGTCTTGCTTTTAGGACTCAAATTTGAGTGTTGGAATCTCCACAAAGAGGTTCCTTCAAGAAAGATGAGTGAAGCATGCACCTGGGGTGTTGCTTTCACGAGGAGATGCTCCGTGATGGTGCATTCTGCTGAATGTACCTGGAAGGATTTCACACTGATAAAATCGTGGTAAATGCAGGACATAAAAAGAGAGAACAGCTCTCTCTTACAACACAAAAGGTCAAGAGACATGAAATGAACTGGTTAAAATAATGGAAAGTACTTCTAAGCACCATACGGGGTCAAGCTGTGAAGCTCCTTGTCATAGGGCACTAGGAATGTTGGAGTTCCTGTAAATTTCCTGATGAAAAGCTCAACATGAGCCTGCAGTGTGCATGCAGCTCAGACAGCTACTGAGTCCTGGGCTGCATCAAGAGCAGTGTGGGCAGCAGGGCAAG